>PVKA01009024.1:0-70164 GCA_004027165.1 Ctenomys sociabilis
AGGATGGATTCGATAAATTAATACATTGCAAACTGTTCTCATAACATTCTGGTATTGTACAAGGTGCATACATGACATTATACTTACACACATTATTGCAGCAGATGTCTCTTATCAGTGAATTAAGAGAGTATAGTGGTTACATATCTTATTTTTTATACCTGAATTATATCAAAGATTCAATAATTAATACTTTCTACCTTGTTGTTTTCCTAGTGGTTGTTCATAGTACTAGAAGCCAACATAATATCCTGTCCAACCACCATTAGTGCAAACCTTGCCTCTCATAGAATTATGTATCTATCCCAACTATACTGTCCATACACACACATCATGAATCTTCCTTTCTATACCCCTTCCTTTGTCAACAAAGATAGGCACTCCATTGTCATTCAACCAATTTAGGTGCCTGCACTTGACGACACAATCCAACACAGTCCAGCATTCCACAACAATAGTAAGTTATCTGAAGAAGTTGTCAACCATAGCCATTTACTGCTAAACTTATTATTATGGCCCCATGTTGTATACCTCATGTTTATACTGTTCTGCTGCATGTTTAAGACCTAGACAGAGCAAGGCCTACATAGCAGAACATGTAGTTTTTGTTTCTGATGAGGTCAATGAAGTCCCCTCAGGGTGTATCTTGTAATCCTGTACCTTATTCTTTAGATACTTAGTCTGTGTCATTCATGTGGATGAGTCACAGCCAATGCTTGATCAGTTTGCTCACTGTGAGAGCCTTAGAGAAAGTTTTCTCTCCATGTGACTCTCCTCGGGTACACTGTAGATCATTGATGTCCTTGCTCTGTGGCTCTAAAATCTCCTTGTTCAGAAGATTTTGGGCTCATCTGAGTTTCATGATGTTACAGTATAGGTTCTCCTAGCTCCTGAGTCTTTGCTAACCTTGAATAGCTAGGCCCAAAATATTGGCTGGCCTTGAAGCTCTTCTATCTCTCCAATATTGATCTGTGAACTTAGGTTGTTAACCATCCAGAAGAAAAGCTGATTAGTAACCTGCAGCATATGCCATTCACTTTGCCTTATCTGACTCAATTGTTTTTAGTTGTTATTGTACATTTCTACTTATATTTCTTCTTTTCACTTCTTATACTAGGGAGACTATATGATATTTACACGTGTGTCTGTTTATTTCACTTATGGATATATGTTCAAGTGGCATCCACTTCAATATAAATGCTTCAAGCTTATCATTCTTAATAGCTGAGTAATACTCCATTATACAGAAATACCACATCTTTTTCCCATTCCTCATGTGATGGACATCTTGGTTGTTTCCAAGATTTGCTATCACAAATTGTGCTGCTATAAATATAGGTATACATATATGACTATGATATGATGTTTTCAGTTCCTCTGGGAAAATTCACAGTAGGACGATAGCCATCTTGAATGGGAATCTCCACAATGATCTCCCCAGTGGTTGCACAAGTCTACATCCCCACCAGCAGTGGAGAAGTGTTCCCTTTTCCCCATAACCTCTCAACATTTGTTGTTGGTTGATTTCCTTATGATAGCCATTCTTTCTGGAGTGAAATGGTTTCTCAGTGTTGTTTTTATTTGCATTTCACAAATGGCTAGCGATGTGGAACTTTATACGAATTTACAAAACTGTTTTAAAGACCTAGAATAGAAAAGGCCATCCAAGGGAACAGAGGGGAGTCAAGGGACAACAAAATCTCTGATTTGAAATTATACTACAAAGCCACTGTTGTAAAATCTACATGATACTGGCAAAAGAAATACCCTGAGGATCTGTGGAATAATCAGAAGATACGGACACAAGTACAAACACACTCAGCCATCTCATCTTTAAGAAAATGGGGAAACACATATTCACTGAAAGAAAGATAGGCTCTTTAATTAGTGGTGCTGAAAACCTGCATCTCTGCATGCCAAAGGGGTAAAAACTAGTTCCATGTCTGTCACCATGCACTGAAGTCTGAATGGAACAAATAGAAACAGTAAATCTACTAGAAAGAAAAGTATATAGAAATTTTGAAGACATACTTGTATATAAAGTGACGTAAAACTAAACTGTATGAGAGACACTGCAAAAAATCAACAACTGACGTCTCATTTTGTTTGCTAGCTTTTCCACAAAATAATACACTAATTGAATGAAAAGAGAACCTAAAGAGTGTGAAAAAATTTAGATTTTTTTTTATATTTTAGGGAAGGTCTACAAGGTGTTCAGGGTGTTAGATTGGACTTTTAGCAGTGACCTGCCTGTTTACAGCCTCCCAAGTGCTGGGATTATAGGCCTGCACCACCACTCCCATTCTCATTTGCTGTCTCAGCATGCCCCATGGACAGGGCCGGCACAGCAGGCCAGGGGATGGAGCACCTGGCCCCTGCATCTGCTTGCAGGTGCTTTAATCCACTGAGCTATTTGGTGGCCCAATATAACCGATCCTTAGACAAAGGACTTCTATTTACAACAAATGAATTTTTAAAAAATCATACTCTTAATTCAAACACCCAATTACAAATTGGCATGTGATACGAATGTGCACTGCTCATTGTAGATGTAAAAATGACAAACAAGCACATGAAGGACACGCTCGGCATCACTGTTCATTCAAATGGTGCAAATTAAAACCACACAGATTCTCTCTCAACCGAGAGAGAGGACGTATCATAAAGAAAGCAATGAATAGCAAATTTCCCTTGGCTGTGGGAAAGGAGCACCCTTTCTTACTGTTGGTGAAGGTGTAGACTGGTATGGCACTGTTGAAATCAGTGTGGAGCCTCCTCAAACATTCAGCACCAAGGTTCAATTCGACCAGTTACTACCCCTCTGGATATCTTCAGAGAAGAATTAAAACATACCACAAAGTAATTTATACACTCATGTTTAAAGCACCACAATTTGGTATAGCTCTATGCTGAAAATGACCAAATGCCCCCTGACTGATAAATGGATTAAAAGATGTGATCTTTTTTATATAGTAGAGTACTTCTCAGCCATAAAGGACAAGCAGGAAGCTTTTATAGGTAAATGGATCCAACTCAAGACCATACTCTTAAGTGAAAAAAGTCAGTACCATATGTATAAACATTGTATTGTCTCCCTGGTGTTAGCAATGGAAAGATTAAATACAGTTTTATAACCACAATAGATACTGTGAAATGGAAAGAAATTGTCAAAAGACAAATGAATTATGACAGGTTGAATGGGAAAAGAAAGTAGAAAAACTGAAAAAAAAAAGTATGTCAGTTATTCTGTCAGTTTCACTTAGTTCATTGGAAAGGAGTTTTTGCTAATATCTACTGGAAAATTTATTATTCCCATACCTTGTACCCTCATCAACTACTTTCAAAATAAAAACATGTAATGTATTGACTGTAGTTATTCTATCGCTTTGTTATGAAATTTTATTTTATCTTTTATCATTAATATAAATTTTAAAAATGAAAAAATCATTGCTAACACTAAATCAACTATCCATTTTAAATCCCCTTATACAGCAATGTGACTATATAAATCAGGAGTGTAATGTAAAGGGGAAAACGTACTGGAAGAGGTTGTAGCTAAAATAACTTGTTAATGGATACATAAATAAAAGGAGGTAGAGGCTGGGTGTGGTAGTGCGTTCCTGTAATCCCAGCGCTTGGGAGGCTGAAGACAGGAGGATCGCTATGAGTGCAAGCTGTGTAGTGAGACCCTGTCAACCCTGTACTAAAGTACATTTTTTAACAAAGGATTGAAACTGTAACATCAAAAATGCAAAATTAGTGGGAGTAAAAATAAAGAGATTTTGCACATATTTGAAATTTCTCAAATTATAGTTCACTAGCATAACAGATGAAAAATGATGTATTATGTACATGTGTACCAACTTCTTAGAAATGTTAAAACGCTGTGTACTGCATATATATATATATACATATATATATATGGATTATATATATATATATATATATATATGGATAAAATAAGTTTTATAAAAATAAACACAAAATTTCAGATAACTATGCACCACATATACTTTTTAATTTATTCAAATTTCAACTATTCTAAATGCTCCAGTGAGAGCTAGATATTTTGAATATATTGAAATAGATGTATTAATAGATGAGCAAATAAGGGACAGGGGAGAGCAAAGCAGTCTAAGCACCTGCCTGGCAAGCGCAAGGACCCAGGTTTGACCCCTGGTACCACATGTCATGCTGGCCCTGGAACCAGGCATGCCATGCTGGCCACCAAAATCAGTCATGGTGGTGCACGCCTATAATCCGAGCACAGCAGAGGCTGAGATAGGAAGATCACTAGGAGTCTGAGCTGCATAGTGAGACCCTGTACCAATTAAATACATGAATAAATAAATTAATGAACAGGTATCATTAACCTAAACATTATTAAAAAGCCAGAAATAACACAAAAGTTAAGTATTTTTATGTTTCATGTCATATATTTTGAAAAGTGTATTTTAAAACTTGAAGCTATGGTGGTTAGAATCTATTTCTAGACTATTCTGCAAAGCTTCAGGTGTTGGGAGGTGGACCATTGCCAAGTACCTGAGTCAGAGTGGTGGCACAAGTTGTCCCTTGATGAATTCATCACTGCATGTGCTATTTGGAAGCCCAGTGCAATTACAGGAGGTGAATCATGTGGGTGTGACCAAGAAGGGTATCTTTTTGGTCGCAGCCCACCCCTGTCAGCATCCCAGCTGTTCTGGCTTGGGCAGGTATCCTCCTGCATCCTTGGGACTAGCCAGCCATGGACTGAGGCCTCCAAAGCCAGGAGCCAAAATACAGGTCTCTTTGTTTAACTTCAGAGTGTCAGGCCTCTTGTCCTGATAACAGGAAAGTGATAGTGCAGCTCAGGTATATCTGCCTGATTTGCTCAGTTGCTGCTGACTGTATTAGAAATAAGTACACCTGGGTGTGCCTGCGTGACCCAGAGTGGGATGACTCTAGGTACAACTTGTGGTCGCCTGCCACTTCTCAGGCTTATTTCCTCTGCTCTATTTTGCAGACAGCATGAATTACCCATCCTTACTGCACAGGCTCCGCATACCTTGGTGCCAGGCAACTGGGATCAAAGCACTGACACCATTAGCACCAATAAACTCCTTGTTCAAACTGTGGGTCTCACATATTGTCCCTCAGCAATGAGAGAGTGACTAATGCAGAAAGCCGAAGTATCTGCCCATTTTAGCAGGTCAAAAAAAAATTGGGCATAGTAAGCACGTGCTCAGGAAAGCTCAGGGACCACATTGGCTCCTGACACCATGTGCTGTGCCGGCCTCGCCCCCCAGATGCACTGAGCTGGTCAGGTCTGTGCATGGTAGCACATGCCTGTAATCCCAGCTCTGGGGAGTCTGAAAACAGCAAGATCATAATGAATCCAAGCTGCCTACGGAGATCCTGAAACAAACACATTAAAAGAGAAAAAAAGTGCCTAACATTGATCTGATGTCTGAATACTGTGTGAAGGTAACAACGTATGAATAAACTATCAGAAACTATAAGATATTGAGCAAAACTTCTAATATTGGTTGAACTTCTTGGTGCTTTTTATGTATTAGTAACAGTAATATGGACATTTTATGGTGCTATAAATAAACAAAACCACTAAATTTATTTAAAGCATAAAATTTTACTTTCTTTTGAAGTGGAATATATCACTTTTTTTTCCTTTTCTTTAAATGTATTTGGTACAGGTTTGATTTTACACAGAATAAGAGCAACAAATTGACTGCTTCCTGAATTCCAAAGGTCAGTACAATTTTGATTAATTTTATGTCATTATCGTTGGGTAAGAGCGATAGATTGAGAGGTGAGAGAAGCTGATAACAGTTGGTTGATATAACTGCGACTAATAGTTCTTTTTGTAGAGATCAGAATTCTCTTCAAAGTCTAGAGAAAAGGCTAAGTCATTCTTTTCTTCCAGAAAATCAATGCAATTTTACTTTTTTTTCTTGTTTTCATCCATTTTTCTAATAGTCTTTTACAAATATTGACCATTGCTTTCATGTTTAAATTTCTTTTCATTACTTTTTGACATTCTCAATATAACTTAAAGACTATCAATAGCTTATTATCTCAACACATAAGAATTACTTCAGTTCTACAGATCACTGGTACATCGTGCAATATACACAGAACTAGAAAACATCTTGCTGTAAGGTATGTTAAAGAACTTACTAGGGACAGACTTACAATCACTCTGTTTCTGTACCAATAGGACACACTCTGAAAACCAACAGGAGATTTTTTCCATTTTTGAGTGTTTCCTTTCAAAATGCATATAGACAATGTTTGGATTTTGCCACCAGCCAACGTTAATACAATTGTTTTTAAAGGACTAACATGTGACTGAGATCACAAACATGGAAATTAGACCATTATTATTTTTAATGCAAATTATTAGAATACTTGAATAGCTGAAGCTATCAATGTTAAGAAATATATTATTCTGTCAACAGAATGTGTGTGAAAGGTGAAGGACAAGAAGCTCTCCTGAGTCTTTCTTGTCTTTCGTTTTTTGTTTTTTTCTTTTGTCTTTTTTTTTTTTTTTTTTTTTTTTTTTTTTTTTTTTTTTTTTTTTTTTTTTTTTTTTTTTTTTTTTTTTTTTTTTTTTTTTTTTTTTTTTTTTTTTTTTTGATACAGGGTCTCACTATGCAGTTCAGGCTGGCCTTAAGCTCACTGTGTTTCCCAGGCTGGTCTCGAACTCACAACAATCCTCCTGCCTCAGCCTCCCGAGTGCTGGGATTACAGGCCTGCGCCACCATGCCCAGCTCGTTTTTATTTTTGAGAGTATAAATTACAGTTAAAAGAGAAAAAAACTACAAATGATAAAGAATTTCACTTAACATGGTAATATGACCTGCACATTATTTCTTGTAACACATAGTGTTGTCTTCCAACCAGTTATACATTTTTAAATCATGATGCTTAGTCCATTCCTCTGATAGTCCACAATCCAATTTGCGGGAATTCTGCTGCCTCTGAGGGGCAAAACTCCTTGGACAGCCCAGTGACAGTGTGATGTGTGCTCCAGCATGACAAGCTGTTGCTCCGAAATGATGCAACTTAGAGGTCTTAAAAAGCAGCAAGATTTTGCCTCACAGTTGTCTGGAAGCTAGAAATAGGAAGCGAAGAGGGTGTTGTCAGTGGCTTGAGACAGACAGTTGAGGGAAAGAGAATTAAAACACACAGTTGAGGACTGAACCCAGCATCCTTTTACTGAAGTGCATCCCTACACTCTTCTGCATTTTGAAATGCGGTTCCACTAAGTCCCAAAGTGCCATGGCTGTACTGGCCTAGGAACTGGGATCCCCCTACTTCAGCTCCACCCAAGTGCTGGGATTATAGACAGCTGGCCAGAAGACTGGGTTCTGAGGTAACATAGTTTTAAATTTGATATTTCAAAGTATCTGAGAAAGTTCACAGTTGCATGTCTTACAATGTAGATGTTCTAATTGAAGGGAAGATCCTGAGTGGACAAAGCAAAAATTTAAAGCAAGTGAGAGTCATTGCAAATCTTTCTTATTTAAGCAATATTAGTATTGTGACCTGTCTATGCTTTCAACAAAATGTAAACTTCTTGGAAGAAAGGAATTCCTCTGTGTTGTCATTTCATACAGAATAGGATCATAGTACTCAAAAGCCAAAGGAAGCACAGATGTTCCCACACGCGTGCCTGTATACACACACACACACACACACACCCCAGCCAGTTAGAAATAAATAAGAGAGAAATGCATTTAGCAGTGCTTTTTTCTGAAATAAGTTTCCAGTTCATATTGATGAAGTAACTACATATTATATCTAAGTATTTGGATAAGGGATGAATCATCATTTTTGTAGGATTTTATTTTTCTTGTTTCCATATAATTGAGATTATGCTTATGCCTCAGTGAAGTCCTCTCTATGATAGTTTTTTCCAATGAAAGTTTACATTTCTGCCACTTTATGTAATCTGAAGGGTTTTATGGACTTTGTGTGGTCTTCACTACATTCCTAAGATATTCTACAGAGCCTGATTGCTAGGAAACACGTTTGCATTTGTTTACTTTGCTCTATTTCTGCTGGATACAGTAGGTAAACTAAACATTTTGTGAATTTTATAACCATTTTTTACCCACTTTGCAATATTCTTTCAGTGAAGTAAAGACAGAAGCTCTGTTCTGTCTTCTCTATAACTCAGCTAAAATAGAATTTCTATATTCAGAAAAAATTACAGAGCCAAAGACTCGTGCTCATATAGAGATGTACCCCTACCGATGTTTGTTCTGATGATATTTAATGTTATATGTATATTCTTTTTATATATGCATTCTTAATAAGTAAATTCATGAGTATCTCAAATTAGGATCTATGATATGTAAGCATAAATAAGATTTTCTTCTTCTTCCAAATCAATGAAATACATTATTTTAGCTACCTTGCATTATCCTACTTTGTTATTCAATCAACCTGACTCTTTTTTCCTATTCTGTTCATTCCTTTTCATGTTTTTTTTTTCTTTGTTGTTGTACCAGTGATTGAACTCAGGGCCTTGAGCTCGCTAGGCAGACACTTATGCCACTGAGCTATCTTCCTGGCCCCGTGGAGAAAATGTAATTAATCCAATCCTTTTGCAGGGATAGGCATCCCACAAGGTAGAGAGTACCAGTTGTCTGTCTAGGAAATTGGAAGCCTAAGTACCTTGTCAGGAGCTTAGCCTTTAGAGACAGATTGATTGAATTAACATAATGATTTTTGAGTCTTCAAAGTAATTGCAGGCTAAGAAATAAGAAATAGTCTTTTTCTTGATTGGCCTAGGGTCTTTTAAAATATTTTATTTTTTGATCCATTCCATCTTAAATATATGATTAATTTTTATGTGGTTCTTTCTTTTATACTTTCAATCATAGAGCAGTAGTGTCAATGAGCAGAGGAACTCTTTAAGAACAGTAAAAATGATGATTTTACTTTGGTAAAGCAATACTTTCAGGCCAAGTAAAAAGCCCAGGGGAAGGCAGATCCCTGGAATTCCCATCTCTGTTGCTTAACCAAGCTGACCTAAGGCAAAAGCCTCTTCCTAGGTCACTTCCAGTCACCATAAGGGAATCATCCAATGGAGGAAAAACATAGTAGATTTGCTTTGGGAGTTGGGAAAGGAGAAACAATAATAGAAGTATCCATTTCTACATAAAAACAAATTCTTAGACAATGAAGGGTATTTTTAAAAATACTAGAGAGGATCATCATGGGTCTTGGACAGATTTTAATTTTCTTTAATTTAAATACAATAATGAAACCAATATAAAAATGTTCACAAATAGCTACATTAAAATTCTATGTGACTTAAATATCAAACAAAATAATAGAAACTCTAATCCATCTATCTCTATCCCCAACCTTACCTCTTGCAAATCCTTTGCTATCCAATTATCATTTCTAATATGAGTCATTATCTTTTCTATGTTGGCTCTTCTTACCCTGCCAGGCAAATTTTCAATCGACCTTGACACATTTTCACTTTCATTCGATGGGGATAAATGTTCCAGCATGCACACTGATGGAAATTAATTTCATCTAAATGCTCTTAGGTTAGCTATCTGGAAAGTAAATACTCCTACTGTACGTTTTGTTGCCAAAGGTTTATCATTGCTGATAGAAGCTCTGAACATATCGTGAGAAAGCAGCAAAGTGCTAATGGGAAAAACTTCTTTCTTTATCACATTACACGTAAGTACGCACCACAAACCTGCACTGGCAGGAAACTCTACCCACTTTCCACAAAGGCTTTCTCTGTATCTTTGGAGCAATATCATGTGATGGGAAAATAACCACTTGTGATGAATAACATTAAACCACAGAGTGATGAATTTTGTTCATACACCAGGGAATTCATTACTTCGAAATATCACTTTAGGCAAATTTTGTGTCCCTTGTCAAGAAAATGGGAAACCAAGCAATAGTTACAGTATTTGATGTATGAACTTTGATGGCTGACTTTATATAACCTAGAGAAACATAAAATTTCTTATCTATATATGATTGTAGCACTGATTAAACATGTTTATATCTCTTGCATTGATATATAAAGTTCATGCAATATAATGCACCAAGGTGCCAATGAAGTTTGATGACTTTTGAGAACTATATACATTATCAATCACCACACGAATCAATCAGTAGCATACATCCTTGAGCCTGGAGAATTTTGTCTTCCCTCCTTGGGGGTCTCAACTACTACCTAGCATCCCAACAAAAAAACTAATCTGCCCTTATTTATTTGTCTTCTCTTTTGCAATATTCTATATAAACACAAACAGGCCATATGGTTTTTTGATATCTAGATTTAAAGCCAATACGAACTTCAACAAAATATTTTTAAATGAGAAGTCAGCTTATTTTAATTGACAACACATCTATCATATACATACAGCATGATGTGCTCAATAGACAGTTATAAATTCTCTGGCTTAGATAAATATAAATAAGGTTACAATAAACATTGTGTATGAGTTCTATTGTAGAAGTAGGATTTCATTTCCTTTGGACAAATACCTAGGAATAGAATCAATGCATCGTATAAGCATGTACACTTAATTTTATCAGATACTGTAAAACTATGCCCCTAAGAGAAAATCAGCAATACATGAGAGAGCCGCTCTTCCACATCCACTCCAGTGTTTAAATGTCAGACATTTAGACAACGTTAGCCATTAGTCGGTGTGTAACCAGCGCCTACTGGTAGCTCATTAAATTCGCTTTTTATTCATAACTAATGATGCCAAGATTCATTTTATGGGGATATTTGACTTTTAAAATATTTGATGCTTAAAGTGCCTGTCTTTATCTTTATGAAAATGTTCAAAAATTGGAAAATGGTCTTATTCTGTGTTAAGGTTCTCCATAATTCTTGGAGAAATGTTTCACATAATCTGTGGTTTGCATTTTATGGCATTTAAAAATATAGTCAGCCTTGTTATTTGTTTACATATATTTATTGTAGAGCAAAATGTACATAGAAGTAAAAATTTCTTTTCACAATGATCTGTGAGCAGTTTGCTTACCTGACATGCTGCCATCCTTGAACCTGCTAGTTTTCATTAACAGCAAACATAGTGTCCTCATACAGAACAACAATAGCATGATTAAAATCAGAACCTCAAGAGTCACAATTATGTATACATTAAAATTTAATCTTTAATCCTTTCCCATTCTTTAATGAGCCCCAAATATCCTTTACAGTGTCACCCATATTCCAGATTGAGATCATTATGACATTCATTTTTACGTTTTCTTAATCTACACCCACCTAGAGACTGCGCAGACAGACTGATGTTTTATAGAAGTCTTTTATTTTGGTTTTTAAGTGTTTCACTATTAGAGTCTCATGATTTATGAATCTGTGTATGGAGTATCTGAAAAATGATGCTGTGTTCTCAGTATGTTTTATCACATGATGTGGGATTTTGGTTTATCCCCTGGCAGATGGCATTTATTTTGATTATTTTATTTATCTCACATCTTTCAAGATTTGTCTTTGCATAGTTACTTTTTTCTATGTGCATAAACTGTTTGTTTTAGAAGAAAAGGATTTGGAAAGTATGTATTTATATTATGTTGCATCAATCTTCCAATTTATCCATTCACTAATATTTATCAATGTGCACTAAACATTTTCTGATGTATTCAGTAAGAAGTAATGGAATATGAATCATTACTTTGTTTTATGTATTTGATACAAGGTCTCATACATAGCTCAGACTCACAGTGATCATCCTGTTTCAGCCTCCCCAGTGTTGAGTACAGACTTGTGCCACCACTCCCATTCTTCCTGGTCAGTTCAGTGTGCCTGGGAGTGGGGCCAGCATCCAGTGCCTGTTCTTGCCTAAGCAGGTGCTTAGTCAGCTGAGCTATCTCACTGGCTCCATATTTCCTTTGAATGGAAGTTGTCCCAATTTGTTCAGTGTAGCCCTGTCTTCTACACTTATTTCTGTATGGTTTTACTGGTGCCAGCCTCTTTGCAGTATGTTGTTACAGTTTGAAAAGTAGATCATAGGCTCATATTTGACTTACTACATTTCTAAGAAGATCATCCAGTTGTGTAAGGAGCTCTTCTTCCATTTAATAAGGAGTGACGTCCATACATGGGATGTCTGTCCCCCAAGATAAGCTAGAAAGATAAGAAGTACCTTAATGCCAGTAGTCATGTGCATCAGTTTCTTATTTCTTTAGGTCTGAATTTCTTTTCCTTTTTTGGAACTGGGGATCAAACGTAGAACCTTACACTTTCCAGGCAGACTCGTACAAAGCTGACCTACCTTCCTGGCCTCAGTTGCTTACTGCTGTGAAACATACTACTTCAAAATTTGTGACTATAAACAGCAAAAATTTATTATTTCACAGATTCAGTGGGCTTTGTTAGCTTGGTCATCTGCTCAAGTGCTCAGCAGTCGAAAACAAAATTTTAACCTTTGTTACCTGATATTCTGGTATTTATTCCAAGCTTGATGATCATGGGCAGAATTAATTTCCTTGCAGCAGCTCTAAGACTGGCATCGCTGGGTTCCAGGTTGCTTTTTGCTGTTGTTGATTTATTGAAGTACAAATATCAATGAGACAGTTTTAAGCTACCTTGACAAGATGGATTTGATAAATTAATACATTGAAAGCAGTTTTCATAATGTTTTGGTATCATAGAAGGTGCATACATGATGTTATATTTAAAGATATTACTATATCATATGTCTTTTATCAGTAAATAGAGTGTAGCTCTTTGCGTATCTTATTTTTTATACCTGAATTACATCAAGATTCAGTAATTAATACTTTCGAACTTGTTATTTTTCTTGTGGTTGTCCATAGTACTAGAAGCCGACATAATATCCTGTCCAACCACCATTAGTGCAAACCTTGCCTCTCATAGAGTTATGTAGAAGCACAGCCTTATCTATCCCAACTGTACTGCCCATACATACACATCATGATTCCTCCTTTCTAAACAACTTCCTTTGTCTACACCTGTCAGAGATGGGCACTCCATTGTCGTGCAACTAACTTAGGTGCTTAAACTCGACAACACAATCCAACAAAGTCCAGCATTCCACAACAATAGCGAATTATCCAAAGAAGTTGTCAAACATAGCCATTTACAGCTCAAATTAATATTATGGCCCCACAATGTATACTTCATTTTTATAATTTTCTGCTGAATGGTTAAGACCTAGATAGAGCAAGACTTATATACCAACACATGTACTTTATGTTTCTTATGAGGTCGGTGAAGTCTCCTGAGGATTTATCTTGTAGTCCTGTACCTTATCCTGTAGATCCTTTGTCTGTGTCATCAATGTGGATGAGTCACAGCCAATGCTTGAACAGTTTGCTCTCTGTGAGAGCCTGAGAGAAAGTTTTCTCTCCATGGGACTCTCTTCAGGCATACTATAGAACTTCAATCTCTTTCTTCTGTGGCTCCATAAACTCCTTGTTCAGAAAAGTTGGAGCTCAACTGAGTTTCATGATGTTACAGTACAGGTTGTGATATGTCCTGTGTCTTTGCTGACCTTGAAAGGATAAGGCCAAAATGTTGGCTGGCCTTGTGGCTCTTCTATTTTTCCAAATTAGATCTGTGAACTTAGGTTGTTAACCATCCAGAAGAAAAGCTGATTAGTATCCTGCAGCCATTCACTTTGCCTTATCAGACTCAATTGATTTTCGTTGTTGTTGTACATTTCTATTTGTATTTCTGATTTTCACTTCTTTATACGATATTTACACATGTGTGTCTGGTTTATTTCACTTATGAGTATATGTTCAAGGGGCATCCACTTCAGTATAAATGCTTCAAACTTACCATTCTTAATAGCTGAGTAGTATTCCATTATATAGAAATAGCACATCTTTTTCAGCCATTCTTCATGTGATGGACATCTTGCTTGTTTCCAAGATCTTGCTATCACACATTGTACTGCTGTAAACATAGGTTCACATATATCAATATGATACAATGTTTTCAGTTCCTTTGAGAAAATTCCCAGTAGGGGGATAGCAAGCTTGAATGGGGTTTCTAGTCCTACACTTTTGAGGGTTATCGAATCTGACCTCCACAATGGTTTTACCAGTCTACATTCCAACCAGCAATGAAGTATTCCCTTTTCCCCACAACCTCTCCAACATTTGCTGTTGGTTGATTTCCTTATGATAGCCATTCTTTCTGGAGTGAGATGGTATCTCAGTGTTGTTTTTATTTGCATTTCATGGATGACTAGAGATGTGGAGCATTTTTTTCATATATTTATTTGCTTCTTTAATTTCGTCTTCTGAGAAGTGTGTATTCATCTCAGATGCCCATTTCTGAATTGGGTCTTTAAATTTGAGGGCCCTGTTATATCTTAGTTCTTTATATATTCTAGACAGCAGACCTCTATCTGATTGCTTATTAGTTAGGATTTTTTCAAAATTTGTGGGTTGTCTTTTCATTCTGTTGAAAATTTCTTTTGACATGCAGAAGCTCCTTAAGAAGAGTTGGTCCCAGTTGTTGATTCTTTCAAGTGCTTCCCATGCGAATACATGTTTGTTCATGAGCTCTTTACCTACCCCTATGTTTTCAATAGTTCTTCCTACTTTCGCTTCCAGGAGATTGAGTGTTTCTCTTTTAATATTTAGATCTTTAATCCATTTTCACTTTAGCTTAGTGTATGGTGATAGAGCTGGATCATGTTTTAGTTTCCGGCATGTAGAAAGCCAGGTTTTCCAGCACCATTTGTTAAAGTGGCTATCTTTCTTCCAATGCACTTGTTTAGCCTCTTTGTCAAAGATCAGATGGCTGAGTGTGATTGTAGATGTCTCTGCATCTTCTAATCGATTCCACTGATACCCAGGTCTATTTTGTTGCCAATGCCGTCTTGATTTTATCACAGTGGCTTTGTAGTATAGTTCAAAGTGAGGAATTGTGATGCCTCCTGCCTTGTCTTTATTGGCCAAGATTGCCTTTGCTATTCTAGGTCTTTTCTGGTTCCAAATAAATTTTAGGAATGATTTCTCTACATCTGGGAGATATGCTGGTGATGTTTGATAAGGATTGCATTAAATTGATACAGCAATTTTGGTAGTATGGCCATCTTCACGATATTGGTTTTTTCTACCCAGGAGCATGGAATATCTTTCCATTTTCTGAAATCCTCTATAATCTCTCTCTTTTTTTTTTTTTTCTATTGTTTCCATTTCAGTGTGCTTGTTGTCTTTGTAGAGGAATGCTATTGACTTTTGAGTATTGATTTTGTATCTTGCTATGCTACTGAATTTCAATATCAGTTCTAGTAGTTTCTTGGTGGAATTTTTGGGGTCTTCCAAGTAAAATATTATGTTGTCTGCAAATAGTGATAATTTAACTTCTTCTTTACCTATTCTTGTTCCCTTTATTTCTCCCTCTTTTCTAATGACTGCTGCTAAGGATTCCAAGACTCTATTGAATAGGAGGGGTGATAAAGGACATTCTTGTCTTGTACCTGATTTAAGAGTAAACAATTTCAGTTTTTCACCAATTAGGATTGTATGAGCTTTTGGGTTATCATAGATGGATTTTATCAAGTTAAGATAGAGTCCATCTATTCCAATTTTCTGTATGACCTTGAATGTGAATGAGTGTTGGATTTTGTCAAAGGTTTTCTCTGCATCAATTGAGATGATAATATGGTTTTTAGATTTCAGTCTATTAATATAGTGTATTATATTTATAGATTTTTGAATATTGAACCATCCTTGCATCCCTGGGGTGATTCCTACCTGGTTATGGTGTATGACCTTCTTGATGATTTGCTGTATTCTATTTGCCAGGATTTTGTTCAGTATTTTTGCATCTATGTTCTTGAGGGAGATTGGCCTGTAGTTCTCCTTTTGGTTGGGTCTTTCCCTGGTTTTGGAATCAATATTATACTTGCCTCCAGAAATGATTTTGGGAGCACTGTTTCTTTTCAACTTCATTGAGAAGTTTGTGGAGTGTGGGGATTATATCTTCTATAAATTTCTTGTAGAATTCAGCTCTGAATCCATGAGGTCCTGGACTTTTCTCTGTTGGTAGGCTTTTTATTATGTTTCGTATTTCGTTGGCTGTTACCAGTTTATTGAGAGTTGTTATATCTTCTTGATTCAGTTTTGGTAATTTGTACCTTTCGAGGAATCTGTCCATTTCTTCTGTGTCTTCTGTTCTGTGAGCATAAAGATTCTCGAAGTAACTATTGATAATCATCTGAATTTCCACTGGGTCTGTGGTGATTTCACCCTTTTCATTCCTTATCACTTGTACTTGAATTTTCTTTTGCCTCTTTTCGATGAGGTTGGCAAGAGGCTTTTCAACTTTATTTAGTTTTTCAAAGAACCAGCTTTTTGATTTGTGGATTCTTTGAACTGTTTTCTTCATCTCAATTGAATTAATTTCTGGTCTAATCTTTATTATTTCTTCCCATCTTTGTGCTCTGAGTTTTGTTTGCTCTTTTTCTAGTTGTCAGAGGTGGAACATTAGGGTGCAAATTTGTTCCCGTTCTGTTTTCCTAATGTGTGAGTTCATAGCTATGATTTTCCCTCTAAGAACTGCTTTCATCGCATCCCATAAATTCCGATAAGTTGTACTTGAATTTTTATTGAATTGAAGATACTTTTGAATTTCTTGTTGAATTTCTTCTGCGACCCATTGATTGCTGAGTAGGTGTAGTTTAGTTTCCATGAATTTAGTGGGTTTTTCTGGTTTCCTTTGTCATTCACTTCCAGTTTCATTGCATTGTGGTCAGACAGTATGCATGGGATAATTTCTATTTTCTTGCATATAGTTAGGCATGACCTCCAGACTAGTATGTGGTCTATTTTGGAAAATGATCCATGTGCAGCTGAAAAAAAAATGTGTATTCAGCTATGGTTGGGTGGAACACTGTATATGTCCACCAGGTCCATTTGTTCCAAGCTCTGGTTCAGTTCTGCTACTTCCTTCCTAATTTTTTGTCTGGTTGACCTATCTTTTTGAGATAAGGGTGTGTTAAGTTCTCCTGTTAAGATTGTGTTCTTAGACATTATGTTTTTCGTGTCCCTTATGATGTGTCTTACGAAGTTGGGTGTTCCTCTGTTTGCTGCATAAATATTTATGAGTGTTACTTCTTGCTCTTGAATTTTTCCCTTAACCAATATATAGTGGTCTTCTTTATGTTGTTTGATCATTTTTGGTCTGAAGTTGAGACTGTCTGAGAACAGAATTGCTACTCCTGCTTTTTTCTCAGGTGCTGGGGCATGCAGTATTGTTTTCCATCCTTTGACTTTCAGCCTATGAATGTCCTTTTGAGTTAAGTGTGTTTCTTGTATACAGCATATTGTTGGATTTTGTTTCCTAATCCACTATGCCAGTCTATTTCTCTTAATTGGAGAATTGAGTCCACTTACATTGATGATTATAATTGAAATGTGCTGACTTATGTTTGTCATGATATTTACCTGGTATTGTTTACTCATTTGTAAACTGTGTTTAATAGACTGTCCTCTTTAGTGGGTTCCTTCCATTCTCATTCATGGAGTTCTGGTGGTTGTGGTCTCTCTCTAGAACATCTTTCAATAGCCTGTGAAGGAATGGCTTTGTCATCATTTAGTTGTTCTTTGTCATGGAAGTATTGCCCTTCTCCATCAAACTTGAAAGAGAGTTTTGCAGAGTATAATAGTCTGGCTGGAATTTGTTTTTGTGTAGGACTTGAAGAATTCTGCTCCATGCTCTCTTTGCCTTCATTGTTTGTGTAGAGAAGTTGACTGTAATTCTTATGGGTTTTCCTTTGAATGTGAGCTCCTTCTTCTCTCTAGCAGCTTTCAGTATATTATTTTTGTGTTGGATTTCTGGGATCTTAACTATTATTTGTCTGTGTGTTTCTACTTGGGTTGAAGTTACTTGGTGTTCTCTATATTTTGGTTACCTGAATGTTGAATTGTTTCCTTATATTTGGGAAGTTTTCTGAGATTATTTCTCTTCAAAATCTTTTTATGTCATTTGTATTGACTCCTTCATTCTCGTTGATACCAATTATTCTCACATTGTTCATCCTGGCATCATCTTTCAGGTGATGAATTATTTTTTCTTGTATTCTCATTGTTTGTAAGAGATACTTTCTCACCTTTTCACTAGCTGCTCCAGCATCTTCAAGATCTGAAACTCTGTCTTCGCTTTCACTCAGACGGTTTTGTAGACTCATGATTGCTATTTTTAGTTCTTCTATATCTCTTTGACTGTGTTTCATGTGTTCTATGTCTTTTCTGTATTGCTCATTCAAGAAATCCATATTTATGATCTCAATTTTTTTATCCATGTCTTCTTTAGAGGTAGTTATTAATTCTTTTTCTGTTGTGTTTCTACCAAGTTGGGTTTCCTCTGTATATTTCTGGAATTGTATCTGTATTTCACATGCTATGATTTCAAAGAATTATTTTTTGATTTCAGAACTTATTTCTGCTTTGAGTTCCTCATGATCTTTCTGCTGTCATTTATTTGCTTCAGGTTCTTTTAATTCATATAGTTCAGCTGGAATAGTGCTCTCTGCACTTGTTCTGGGTGAGCATAGTTTTCCACCCAATGTTTCTGGAGTTCATTCTTTATTTCAGATACTGTGTATTCATATATATATATATATTTTATTTTTCAATTTGGGGAATTACTCCTTGTTTTATTTCCTCTATAGCTTCCTGCTGTTGTTCCTTCGCTGCTGTATCTGTTAATTCATTAATTGCAGCTGAGATAGTGTCCTCTGCCCTTACTGGTGTACTCGAGGTCTGGGATTGCGTTTTTCCCCTTGTCTTTGTCATTTTGTATAGCACTGACCTTTGACCTTTGGTGTAGAACTTTTGTGCAGTTATAACCTTAGCTTTTTATGAGATTCGGGTGCCAACTATTAAGTTTGAGATCATCCAGGTATGTCTATCCTGGATCTAGCTGTTGTGTTCAGTTCCTTTTTTGCTGCAGCTCCTTTGGTTCCCCTCTGCTGGTTCCCTTTTCAGGTGAGCAGAACCAAAATGGGGTGCAGAGCAAGTAATGAAAATTCCCCGTCTTAGCTGGCTTTGGGGCGAGGATCCAGAAAATTGCCGTGGTCGGCCCTCCTGTGTCAGGCAGGTCGCTCTCTAGGTGGGTGTGCCTGAACTTTGGTGGGTCTTCTGGGCTCACAAAAGGATAGTGGATGATCTTATTCATCGAGCAGGCTGTACTGTGTCGGCCCACCTGTGCTGGGTCTGGGTCTACAGGCTTCTGAGTCTACCCAAGAAGGCTGGGAAAGGTCCCTTGGTGCAGAGGGCCTGGAGCCCTCACTCACAGGCCAGGCTGCGCTGGGTTTCGGTCCGTGGTATGGGACCAGGGATTGCTGAGAAATGTCCCTCCAGCGTGGCACGCTTGGAGTTCTCTCTCCAAGATGACCTGCACTGGGTCTGGGGCTGTGGGGTGGGATTGGCAATCGTCTGGAAATGTTTCTCTGCTGCAGTGGGCCTGGAGCTCTCACTGGGCCACGGGGTGTGTGGGGGCAGTGAATCCCTCGGAAATGTCTGTCTGGAATGGCGGGCCTGGAGTTCTACACTCACTGAACTTTGATGCCCAGGAAATCGGGGAAATTCCCACTCGCTCAGCGGGCTTTAGGGCAGGGGATCCGGGGAGGTGCTGGTGAGTGGGTCCTGACCTTTCAGGCCGGTCATGGACTTGGAGGGGTTGGGGGCAGGGATCCGGCTAGCATGCGTGGGAAGAAGCCAAATGCTCTCCCTCAGACTCACCACATTCTCACAGTTCTGGGAAGCCTGGTGAGTCATGCAAATTCCCACTTGCTGGGAGAGATTGGGGCGGGATCCAGGAGGCCGCTGGAGTCAGGTGCTTCTCAGGCCAGTCTGTGGCTGTCTGGCGTGGGCAGGATCGAGTAGGCTTCTGGAGTGGGCTGCACTGTCTCTGCAGGTCTCTGGGGCTGGGCGGGCGTGGGCAGGATCGAGGATGCTGCTGGAGTTGGCCGGGCTCTGGGGCTTCCAGGTCGCTTTTGATCAGAGGCAGTTCTGTTGACCCTGAAGCTTCCAAGGCCCCTTACAGCATGGCCACACATGCAGTTTATGGTTCAGCTTTTTGTTTTCTTCCTGGTTAGCAAGTGACCCCCTCTTTCTCAGTCTCCATTTTCTTTTAGTGTACTTGTTATTAGTGTGGATCATCGAGGACAGCCTCCTTTTTAATGAACTGAAATTCCACTGATCTGTAACCTAATTATGTAAGCAAATTATGCTGGATTATGTTTATAGATCTTACCATACTTAAGTGGGAAGGATTATAATGAGGAAATGTCACAGGCACAACAATCTAGGGTATTGTCGGACTGGATTATTGAGATACTATTGGACTTTTCAAAAATTGGTAATTTTCACTGTAAATACATTGAAAACATAGAATTAACAAGAGTGCAATAATTGTTAGCATTTTTTTCTCTTGATTTAAATCCAGCATTACCCCAAACATAAAAACTTAGTGTGCATTCATGGACTTTAAAACTTAGGTATGCATTCAAGTATAAGACAGCATCCGTGGAATCCAGAATCCAGCCTACTTGTGTGCAACTTTCAGAATTAATTTTTCCAGAACACATAACCATACTGAAGGACAAAGAATCACCATAAGTATGCATGTCACAACATTCTAACTGCTAAATAACATTCAACCATAGACATCAAATCCTCGTCTAACCAGCAGAACAAGCTACATACTAGAAAGTAAGTCCACAGAGGACCAAGACAGGCACTCTGTGTCTGCCCAGATGTCACTTGACCTAGGTTTTCAATGGCACATGGAGACAGAGAGTTCTAAGAGACCTCAGAAAGTGGTGACTCTAGCCCATGCATGTGCATACTGAGGTGCTGTCACTTTGGCCAGCATGTGGTTCACCTAGACCCTCATAATCCAGACCTCAGCACTTTAACATGTTTGTCTTGCTCAGGGAGTGTAACCTGAGAACAGATTCCTACTTGGCCAGTTATAGTACATATACAGGCAACCCAAACCATTTAAGAACTTGAAACATTATTTTTCCTAAGAAACTGTACTGTAGGGGCTAGGGAGATGGTTCCATAGAATAAGTGCTTCCCTGGCAAGCGTAAGGATCTGAGTTTAATTGCCAGTTCTTCCAAAAAAAGAAAAAAAAAAAAAAAAGAAAAGAAATTGCCCTGTAGTCATTCACAGTTATTCCCACTTTAACCTTCATAACATCAGAGAAGCAACTGATATTTTGAAATATTTTTCCATCAGAGTTTAGTTTTATTTCTTCTTTACTTACTATAAATGGAAACATATACCTTTCTCTCTTTTATATATCATCTCCACACAAGATAATTTATATATTAATCCATGTGAAATAGTTGATCTTCTCTTCCTCGTAAGCAATATTCTAATTGATCAATATGTCCTGTTCTAGATAATTTTCTATTTGTGGGCACCTGGAGTATTTCTAGTTTCTTCTTATTATAAATAAAGTTACTAGTGCTATTCTTGTGGACTTCATTTGTAAATCAATGTTTTCATTTACTTTTGTAAATATCTTAGAGAGTAATTCCAATTACTCTGCTCATACTTCCTTTGTAAACAATTTGGTTTGTAAACAATAGCATTCAGAAAATTTTGTTGTTCTTTGTGAACTTTGCATCAGGTGACAAATGCTGCTGTTGCCACTTTTTTCTAGAACTGTGCAACAAATTATGATCAAGAATGAAGGGGCCACATAATAGGAAACTATGTACTTACTTGATTTTATAAGAAATGTTCTAAATTATTTTTGCTATTTCTAACCCAGAATAAATGTTAGTCACAGCAAAAGAATATGACATTTCTGGTTTTTGTATCCCCTCAAAAATGTTTGGCAATTCTATTGTTCCAGGTTTTATTCACCTAAATTTTAGAAGTCCTTTTTTTGTTTGTATCTATGGAGTACTTTTTAGAGGGGATAGTTTTAATATTTTTTTGTATTCATGCCTTCCTCAAATAATTGAGCATTTTCATATCTATTTTTATTTCTTAAATGTTATGTCAGCATCTTGAGTATCTCTTTCTCTTGACTAATGATTGTCCTAGTTAGAAGACATATCTAGAAGTATTTGGCTAGATGATACACACCAGTAATTATTCATTTTTAGTTTTACAATTTGCTTACCTTCTTTAAAGAATGATGAGGCTTCCTTTGCAGATGTAAGGCAGTTCATAGATTATGTTAATCTCTCCTGTACTTCTATTTCTAAAGACTTTAAGCAGATCTGGAGAAAGATATACTTTAGCACAAGAGCTCATTTATTCACCCAGAGATCAAAATTCTTTGGTACTTGATCCCCATTGTGTAAAATTTGTTGCTTCTTAAATAGTCACTAGTTTTCTCCTTTATAAACCCAAATGAGTATGATCCAGAATAGTTGTCATGGTAAGAAATATAAATAGAATAATAATTTTAGAGTAAGATAATCCCAAATAATTTATTTATAAAAATTATGCATAAATTAGAAGCAAATGAAATATTCAGCCCTGATCTGATTCAGCTCTCTATTTACATAATATAATCTGCATGCTTATTTATATCACTGTTGGAACTCATTTCTCAGTTGGAGTCCAATTATAATTTTGATCAGAGACTTTTTAATTGTTTGTTAATTTATTTAATATGTGAAGTGATATCGTTAATTAAAACTCTGTTATAAGTAATAGAAAGTAAAATTCTGGCTTGAAACAAAAGATTAAATTTGGTAAAATATGAATTTATTCTGTCAGCTCTCAATTATGATCTAAGGACAGGTCTAGAAGGCTGCTGCTGTATTTTCCACTTCATTCCACCCTTCTCTTCTTTGAGGCTTATCCTGTGTGCATGTAGTATACTGATTCCAGACAAGTTTCACATTTCAGCAGGAAGGACTAGTAAAGAATTTTCTTGACATCAGAGGTATCAAAAATTTTATGACTAGACATATTGGGTCACATTTACGAATCTATGTGCTTCACTTATGACCAGGCCATGTGAGGAATAGAACTTCCTTGAAGAGTGAAGTCCAAAACAGTAGCCTTACTAATGAAGTGGACTGCTGCGAAAGAGTGCTGTGGTGTTTGCCAACGTATTACCTGACATGTGTTCTTTCATTTATTTGCTTCACATTGCAGCACATCCTGCAGACAGGGCTGGCTTGGCTTATGGTGCCAGAGATTGAACCCTGATCCCTGGGCTTTACCTAAGCAAGCAATTTAGTCTGCTAAGCTATCTAGTTAGTTGTAAGATGATAATTTTCTTTTCTTTTCTTCTCTTTTTTTTTTTTTGCGGTACCAGAGATTGAACTCAGGACCCTGTGCTTAGCAGGCAAGCACTTATTCTACTGAGCTATCTCCTCAGCCCAGACAATTTTACTTCTTTTCAGATGAAAATGATAGCTCAATCTGGATTCTTGCTGTTAAAAATAGAATTTTCCTATTTTTGCCACAAAAAATCCAAATTATTGCCTTGAAACTCAAGTATTATATTGTGTATTTAAAATCTTATTGTATACTGTCAGATTCATGAATATTGTATGTTGGTGGTTTCTACTATCAAAAGGTCATAAGAGCTGGTTTTATGTATTTGGTCCAGGGCCTCCCTGCGCAGCGCAGACTCGGAGTGGTCCTCCTGTTTTCAGACTCCCCTCTACTGGAATTACAGGTGTGGACACCACAGCTGGTCTCAGTGGGTGGGTCAATGAGCCTAGGGGTGGGGCCAGTGCAGCACGTGGTTTTGGGGACTGAAGACCAGTCCCTGCACTTGCCTAAGCAGGCACTTAGTCCACTGAGCTACAAAGGCCAATTATAAATGTTTAAATACTCTGTTCATGAAACTTACTATTAATATCTGGAATTCATAAACATTAAATTTTGTTTTTGGTATCTAATTTTTTAATCATTATGCTACTGTTCAAATTATTTTCCTTAGTAGAAACTTGAAGCAGATCAAGGAAAATTATTTATGAGTAAAGACAGGAATGTGTGAAGTGATGGCTAAGACTGTAAGAATGTAACTTGGTATTTTCATTAAAATACTGTTGTGACTACTTCTCTAAAATGCCTTAAGGAATAGTGTCTCAGTTATTTTTTTCTCATTGCTGGGACAAATATCTGATACCCAAAGTGAAGGAAGGAAAGGTTTATTTAGCTCACAGTTTGTGGAGGTTTCAGTCCGCACATGGCTGGGTCCACGGCAGAGCGGCGCATGGCAAAGGGCAGCCTTCCATGGCTGCAGCACGGAGCAGAAAGCAGGTGGTGGCTGCAGCTCAGGGCGCCAGCCAGCCTCTCTCCCCTCCTTCCCTGCCAATCACCTGGCCCAGGGCGGGCCCAGCATGCACACCCACAGTCATGACTCACAAGCTCCTGGAGCTGCCCCAGGCTGCATGGGGCTTCGGGTGGTGGTGGGGACGCCTAGACACCAACCATAGCAGTGCGATTCTCACTAACTCTGAAGAAACAAATACGCTTGTCTTACTTGTCCCCTTCCAGGACACAAGAAGGGATCTTGGGCTCTGAGCCAGCAGGCAGATGGATTCTTTCCTTCTTCTCACCTTCCTATCTAGATTTGTTTGTTTTTTTGTTTGTTTTTAACTTCAGACTGCCAAGAAAATATGGTGAACACATTTGCTTTACTGATGTTTTTCCTAACAGACAAACTCCTCCTCCAAAATTGTTGAATTTCCCCCACCTCCCTCCCTCAGAGCCTCTCCTGTCTGCTCTCATATTAGCCTTCGTCCTTGACATCTTGGCTCTCTCTTGTCTTGCTTAGATTGTTGTCCTCCCTAGCGGCACTTTCTGACATCCTCATGGCTCCCCTCAATCTCACAGTAAGCCGCCCTTCCCCCGTGTCCTGCCACTGCCCCACAGACATCCTCTGATCTCTCTCAATACCCACACAGCAACTCAACCGAAACTTATACAAGAGAGTTGAACCCCACACCAGCCTTCACTCCCGTCTGTCACTGTCCCCCCTCCAACTGCCCACTCTGGCTTTGCACCCCTCATACCTGCGACCTGCATCATTTCAAGGCCACCACAGGTCATAACTGCCCTAGTGTGTATGCGCACCGAGACAAAGCAAAGAGGAAAGCGCGGCTGCAGGGACCACAGGGCCAAGGGTTGGTATGTTACAGTTGTGGAAGCTGCCACAACCAGGAATAAATTTTTCAGCACAGCATAGGGACAGAGTTGAAATCGTTTAAAATAAATAACAAAAGTAAATAATAACACTGGCAATGCACAGCTGAATATTATTTTCAAGGAGAAAACATCATACTAAAACTAACCAGATAAAGCATGAAATTTCAGTTTTTTAGACTTTAACTTTTATTACCAGCAAGAACAGGAGGGAAAAAAAAAATAAGAAACAGAAGAGATAAGAGAGACAGAGAGAGGAGAGAAAAAAAGAGAGAAGAGAGAGGGAGAGGAGAGCAGAGAGGGAGAGGAGAGCAGAGAGACAGAGAGAGGAAAAAAGAGAGAGGAGAGAGGGATAGGAGAGGAGAGAGACAGAGAGGAGAGAGAAAAAGAGGAGAGAGAGACAGAGAGACAGATACAGGAAGAGACAGAGAAAGAGGGAGGGAGGGAGGGAGGGAGGGAAGAAAACCATAGATACCTGAAGTATATCAAAGTGATGAAACAGATAAGGGCACATTCTCTGAACTCTCCTAGGCAGAACAAGGGGTCACAAAGAGAGAAAATAACACACCCTAAGCAGCAGAAATCTATGCCAATTTCATAGAATGGATGAAAAACATAGGAGAGCTGAAAGAAAATGAGCCAAAAGTTCAAAGGGATTTTACTCAAAGTGTGCATGGTGTATTTTAGGGAAATAGGTAAAAACAGAGGTGGACTCAGGAAAACAGTTCATGTGCGGAATGTTACACTCATCGAGTTAAAAAGCAAAGCCAACAGCACATATAGACACCAAGCTAATGAGACAAGAAGAAGCTCTCTGAGGCATATCTTTACTATATTACCAAAAATCCAGAAAGCAAAACAATCAAAAGCTATCACACACACACACACACACACACACACACACACACACAAATGTAAACCAGTGAGAATCACAGCAGACTTGATTGTGCATACCACGAAGGTCAGAGGAACTTGGGAAGTATTTCAGACCCTGAAAGCAGATAATCTCCAGCCCAGATTAATTTATCAAACTGATTCCCCATCCCATGAATGGAGAAGTAAGATATGTCCATGGCAAAGACCAGCTCAGAAGACAGATGGGTGCTAAACCCCTGCTCTTGAGAAAATACGTAAGAATATCCTTAACAAAAATAAAGACACAGACACAGCTAAGAACAGCAGAAGCTATTGAGGACATATAATAGGAAAAGTAAAACAAAGGATTCACCAACAAGTGTGTACTGTTTCTAATGTTTCATCAATTACTATTATACCTTCTTTTTTTTTTTTTTTTTGAGGAACCAGGGATTGAACTCAGACCCTTGCACTTGCCCAGGAAGTGCTTATTCCACTGAGCCATCTCCCCAGCCCCTATTATACCTTCTTTTAAATAAACTAAAAAATAAAAATGAATAAGGACAAGAAAAAAATTAAGGTTTATCAAAAATAAGTGATAAGTTTTAATTATTTGACCAATCTTGCATACCTATATCTGTTACCTTGAGTGGCAGATTTTATGTTAAAAATAAGTAATGTGACAATTATTGCTAATTTCCCACTATTTTGAAATTCTGTACCACAGATATTGTTGTATATCCCTGTTTCTATCATTTGTTTTTGCTATTTGTTTTTGTTTGTACTATTTAAAATAAATAAAATAAATATGACAAAGAAACTACTAATAGTAAATAACCAACACATCTCTCAATGTTAATGGGCTCAGTGCTGCAATAGAAAGACACAAATAAACAGACTGGATAAGAAATAAACCATAGGAGTCTCTTAAACCATGCCTTAGTTTGAAAGTACTCGGCATGTGATAAATTTTTACTGCTCTTTTTGACATTGTTGTCCATGGATTTCTGTTAAACAAGTGCTCTCTGTCCCTCACATTTTTGTGCTTGTCAAGTTACTACAGAAGAAACAACTACCCACTTCTTACTTTCCTGTTTAGACCACAGAGAAATATTTGTTGTTACCGCACTGCTCAGTCCCCTTTGATTATCTGAGTTATACATACTTCATACAATGGCAAATGTTCACCAATTTAATAGCTACTCTTAGATGTTTATATTTACAGTTTTAAACGTTCTTGATTATGGTCTTATTAACTGCTGGTTATTTTAGTTAGGTTACTTAATTTAGTGAATTTGAGGTAATATAAATTCATTATTTTTTTAATATATTTCCAGGCTCATGTTGAATATACAGAGTTCTTAGAAATACTTTCTCCTGAAATAAGTTTGAGGTCTGCATTCCCAAGCAATGAAGTAATTGTTGTAAATAATGCACTGTAGCTATATTTCCTGAATGAAAACTTAGCATCAGATGGGCTTATTCCTCTTTAGGGCAAAGGAAGTCTAATTTTGGGATGTGGGAACATTGCAATCGTTTATAATTCATTACGAAATAGCACAAAATAAGAAAATGGTATTAAGTGTCTTTAGAATATACCACATAGGAAATGGCCTGCCTTCATGGCTAGAAAATTTAAAAAGCCAAAGTAAAAATAAAGCTGCATTTTCTAACTTAGAGTAGCCTGTTTGAGACATGCAAAGATCAGACCTATCAGAGTTTTTGTTCTGCTTTGCTTTACAGTATATGTACATATGTTTTGTGTAAAGTTGAAAATGTATAGGAGAGTAATTTTTCAAGTGTCAGCAAGATTGTGATAGAGTCTGAAAGTAAATTCACATGTATGTAATTTTGATGAGGGAAATCAATTCAATTCTACTATGTCTTCCAATATATATATTTTACAGAATAGAGGTTTGCTAATAACCATTTGACAAAACACATATCTTTAATGATTGTGAAAATCAGTCACAGTCTCTTGGAATTTCGCTTAATGGAACTAAGGAAAACTATTACCTCGCTAGTGAATAAATAATAAACATATGAATTTATATAGATCATGTAGATGTAGATTTATAGACAGAAATGCAAAAATTTGACCTAGTTATGCATGTACTGCTATGCTTAATATCACTGCATTAGGCGACAAGGAAATACAATGAATTAACTTCCCAAATTTGCCTGGAATGATTTAGGTTTTTTTTTTTTTTTCTATGTCAGAAATTGAACTCAGGACCTCGTACTTGCCAGACAGGTACTTATGCTGCTGAGTTAATTCCCTGGCCTGCCTTAAACAATTTAACTACTGGGTCTCATGCCTGAGCAAGTGGTTTCAGACCACTGAAAATAGGCTGAACAACAAGTGATCCATGAAGGTAACCTTCTAGGTTAGCTACAACTTTAGTCACTTAGTCACATGACTGACTGTAGTCTGCGTTAGTCCACCTATGGCTGGGACAAAACACCGACAGCCAGGGCACAACCCCTGACCCCCACTTCACAGCACTGACCCTGAGATCCTGAGAAAAGTCTGCAAGCCATGCTCAGGGGCGGTGGGAGGAGTGATGAGAAGCTACGCAAGAACACATCCATAGCCAAGGAAAGCAGGAGAAAAGCCTGAGAAAATGAAAGAAATGGCACGATGTCAGAAATACCTCATAGATACTAGGAGTTACTAGAAATACAGTGCACACAATCATAACTCTGTGGATTGGACGTGTCCCACTAGACTTCATCCTCAGACTTTGGTGACAGAGGGAAGCAAAGGGACCTTCAAGAAGTGAGACCTCCTCAGCTGAGCTTCCTTTCCAAATTAAACAGATCTATGGGCTGGCAAGATAGCTCAGCAGACTAAAGCTCCTGCTTAGGCAAGAGCAGGACCGCAGTTTGATCCTCCCAGCATCACACCCTGCACTAGTCCTTCCCCCTGGGCTGAGCGGGCCAGAGTCTGGGCATGGTGGTGCACACCTGTAATTCAAGCACTAGAGAGGCTGAAAACAAGAGGAACTCCACGAGTTGGAGCTGCATAGTGAGACCCTGCAACAACCAAAAGCTCTAGAAATAAATAAATAAATAAATCTAAAAAATACGTTTAAACGTTATGAAAGAAATAGCCAAAACGCAGTATTGAGTAACCCAAGATCCTACACATGAAATTAGCTTATTGGAAAATGGAAATAAACGGAAACAATTAGAGATATAGTGACTGAAAAAGTCCAAACCATGATAAGAAATGTGAACAAAATATTTGATAAGATATTTGATAAGAAGCAAAATTTAGACAGCTGCAAGCACTGCTGAATGCTGTGAACATTCTCTTCCGTTCTCCTTGTGTCATTTTTGCGCGCACAACCCTTTGCCGGAAGTGCTCACTTTCCTGCCTTGGATTCAGTCACAGCAGTCACAGACCTTTGCTGAGCCCCGCTGGGCTCCACAGGAGCAGTCGCTGGGTGGGGAGCACTTTGTTAATTACAGAGAAGTGTCCTCACAGTTAGCCTTGGACTGGTTCACCCGCCTACAAAGGTGCGGCTCCTTTTGGCTCCCTCAGGCAGGATTTGAAGATCCTGCAGAGCACTTCAGATCTCAGGAGGGAGGAGTCCTTTCCCTGCAGAAGTGAGCTGCACTAAGTCAGCTGGGTGGGCAACAGACCTGCACCCAGGGACAGATGCCCCACCCAAGGTGAGACTTCAGACATGCTCTGTCTCCACACCCATTCCTGAGCCTGCTATGCACACAGTCTATGCCCACTCTCACAAATCTCTTCCCTAGACAATACCACTCTGTCTTTTTGGCTACATGTGTGGCATTCTATACAGTGGCACAACTCAGCCTCCTAGTGGACAGTTCAACCGTGGTCATTATTACAAATTATACGTTAGATTTAACATTTGGCCAAGATGAATGGTGAAATTTTATTTCAAGACTATATTGGGTACTTTTATGAAGATACTTCCTTTTGAGATTTTGAGCATACACATATACTGCCACTTACAATGAATAAAAACCCAGAATTATTTTTCAGTGCATCCGTTCAATTTTATGTCCACAGTGTAGAGGCAGCTTGGGTCCACTTCTGCTGCTGTGGGGAATGGGGAGGCACTTCAAGCTGCTTTGAGGCAGGTGCTCATAAGCAATCTGAGCTTCAAGTTCACAGGAATTCTTGTCATGTCAGCAAAAACCCTTGTCATGCTACACTTAGCACTGTCCTTGGTCAGAATAGTACAGATTGTTGTTCAAATACAGGGCATCAAACCTACAGTGCTGCAGCGTCACGTTAAGAACTTAAAGATAGATTGACTGAATTAAAATAATAATTTGAGGGACTGGTGAGATAGCTCAGAAGATTAACTACTTGCTTAAGCAAATGCAGAGAACAGGGTTTGATACCCATGCTGCGGCCAGCCCTACCTGCGGGCAAGCTGAGCCAGTGACAGGTCAGGGCATGGTACTGCACGCCTGTATTGCTAGCTCTTGGGAGGCTGAAAATAGGAAAAGTACTATGAGTCGATCTGCATAGTGAGACCTTACACCACAGACATTAATAATGATGATGATCATGATGGTGATGAAGATGATGGTGATAACGATTTTTAAGCTTCCTAGTAAGTTGACATTGATTTCTTTACACAGCTTGAGAAAAACATCACTATCCAAGCCAGAAGATTATGGTAAGCCAGAAATTAATGTATAAAAAGTAATTAATGCAGTACCTGGTAAAGAGTAAATATAAAACATGTACCTGATGTTTATTAATTACTCAGATAATTAACAATGACTTCACTATAATTTGTAATGCTAGCAATACCATTGACAAAATAAACGGCTTATATAAACTACAGTCAAGGTAGTTGCAAGTGTCTAAGCAGGAAAATCATATGAAAGCTAAATGTGGTATTACATGTTTCGTGTGTCCTCCAGCCTATTCGTCTGCATTTCCATCTGTATAAAATGATTTAGTTAGAACATGATATAAGATGATAAATAATCCTGATATTGGAAAATAAGGGTGGAGACAACAATGATAAAAAGAGGTGTGCTGAACACATGTTCTACTACTCAAAGCAAAATAACTAAATAACTGTGCTAATCTACAAAGAAAAGCTGATATGAAAAGGATTACAAATACTGTTACTGGTAGTTCGGGACATTTCTGTTTGTGAAGAATAGCACAAACATTCGCAGACTAATAAGCAAAGCAGATTTTCTTTCTTTTAGTATATAAAGGCATGTGTTCTGAAATACAAGGATGAACCTGCCATAAGTTCCTTGGGGGTGAAAGATGAGAGAAAAATACAGATACATCTTTGAATGAAAACTGAATTTGGGCTGAGGGTGGTGCTGCACATCTATAATTGCAGCGTTTGTGGGGGCTGAAGCTGGAGGATCACCATGAGTTTGAGGCCAGCAGGTTTGCATAGTGAAACTCTATCTCAAAAAGACAAAAAAGGGGAAACCATAATTTGGGAGTCTCATAGGTTTATTATTTTTTGCCTGGCTCATTGTTCATTTTAATTGCTTTTTTAGTGGTGGCAAGTTCCTCTTCAGATGTGCCTCCCCAGGACAAAGAGCCAAGGAAGATTTAATGGAATTTGTTGTAGTGTTCAATTGATTCTTGAGTGTCTGCCTGCTCTGTTTAGGTTGGCTCTGTCATGCTATTAATATAGTAGTATGCCACTCACACAATTGTATTTCACCATCAGAATAAATCTAAGAGTTCACATTGCCAAATATATAGCTCAGTGGCACAGAGCTTGCCTGGCACATGCAAGGTCCTGAGTTCATTTCCTGGAGAGAGAAAAGAGAGAGAGAGAGAAACAGAGACAGAGACAAAGAGAGAGACAGAGACAGAGATACAGAGACAGAGACAGAAGAAGAGAGAGAGAGAGAGAGAGAGAGAGAGAGAGAGAGAGAGAGAGAGAGAGAGAGGCAGTTCACATTGGCAATAAATCAACAACCTTAATCTGGCTTTGTTCAGATTTTCTCCACACTTGAGAACTGAGTATGAGACATTTATAAGTCTTATGTCCAAAAGAATTAAATAAAACAAATAAAAAGGAAAAGCTGGATATCAGACTCAAGTGTAGGAAAACATTTGAAAGATAGGAAATGCACAAAAATTTGAATAAAAAAATCTATTGTTGTATGTGTTCACATATCACGGTTACACTGAAGTTAGGAGATTGCTGAACCAAAATTATGGTCCTCAAGTCCATTCTTTCTCTCTCCCATTATGTTGGTACTGGAAATCGAACTCAGGACCTTGTGCTTTCCAGCAGGAGCCTGTGCTACTGAGCTACATCCCCCTCCCTAAAGTCTGCTCTTCTTGCATGAAGCCTACACAGCATTGTAGCAACAGAACCTTACAGTTGGTGCTCAGCTTGGACACTGGGCAGAGCTAAAGTTTCAAAGGCTTTGCTTTATATCTATTAACACTCCATGTGCTCTTTCAAGAGGTTGTGACAACTCACGCTCACGGGTGTTATGTCCCCTTTGTGAATATACACACACATACATTCTTATTTACATATTCATTCATGTCATTATTGACTCAGGAGTATTTGCCTTATATTCTGGGCAAATTGTATCCTGTTCATTTTCTTGCTCAAGCTGGTTCATTTAGCCATTGGGAGCCAGGCCCTCTGCTCTCCGGTCCCTATTTCTCACATGCTCATCATTGTGTGCCTCTGTGATGTCACTATGTTAAGTCCCCAACTCACAGAGTCTTGAGCTGCAATCAGGAGTACCTGCTGAGGCTCACCTGGTTGGCGCGGGAAGCAGTCGGCTGAGGAACTGTGCCCCAGAGCGGCACTCTTTAGCAGGCCAGGACGCACTGCGTTTTCTTCCTTCTTACCTCTAGTTTATAGAGGCTCTTCCACCTTCTCACCCCTCTTTCCTTCTTTTGGATTCCTTTTTATTTATGTATTTGCTTATTTATTTATTTCCTTTTTAGTACTTCTTCATCCTCTTGTTTGACATGACACTTCTGGTTCATCTTGGGTACTCTGTGCCCAGTCCTCAATCAGCCATGTTTCCCCTTTGTGACAAATGTTATTGGAAACTAATACCTAAATATTAGGTATTTTGGTAGATGCTCCAGTGTCATTGCTTTTAATTACCCAGCTGACAAAGGAAGAATATATACATATATGAACCTATATGTATGTTAGCAGGTCTATGTGTATTCATGAGCACTAATAAATAATCATTGTGAACACATACAACAATAGATTTTTTTATTCAAATAATCACATAAAGCTGAGACAAAGCCGATGTCTCCATCTCATCTCATCACTCAGTGGATCATTTTGTCCTCCACACTTATCTAGAATTGTCTTCTCCAACAGTGAGACTACGGGTACCTACACAGCTGTTTAATTTGAGTATATATAAGCATCAATTTTATAGTTATTTAGCTTCACACCTTTGGGAGACACCTGTTGGGTTAAGGTGAGTGTTCATGGATTGCTCTTTTGCTTTCAGTCTAATAGAAGTTACAGTTTCCTCAGTTGCTTGGATCTGCACCTTTATACTTTGCTTTCGTTGAGGTTGTACCACATGGGATGGGATGCTGTGACATACTTGGATTCCTTTGTGGGTTCACTTGATTAAATGACTTTTTTTTAAATTGGCAAAGATTAAAGAACACTTTGTACCATGAGATTCTATGGGTTTCAACAAATATTTGGGGTTGTGTGTCAACTATCACGTTTTTGAACAGAATAATTTCTCCTTCCCCACAAATCACTTCTATTTTGTCTATGTAACAAATATTGAGCTTCTGGATGTTCAATAAAGTATTTTTATAGCTAATCTTTTTCATAATGTCATATACGTGGAATATGCTGCCTTTTCAGAACTTTCCCCTACTTAATAATTATGTATAATTGTCTTTCTTTGTATGCATGTTCTTTTTTTAATTGTTGAAATGTATTTTATTATAAGAATATAAAATATTTTGTTTATTCTTTTATATAAAAGAGGAGATAATTAGCACTTTCCATTTAGTAGTAACTACAAAGTTACTAAAATACTTGCATGCTACTTTGTTTGAAGGGTGGGGTACTGGGGATCAAACTTGGGACCTGCACTCCCCAGACAGGTTTTTATGCCAGTGAGCTATGTCTCCTGCCCTTTCATGCTATTTTTTTGTATGAAAGCAAGTTTAATTGTCGGCTTTGTTGAAGTGTTTTTACATTATTAATCCATTACTCAATGGTGTTATTTTTAAGTGTTGAGTATGAATTCTCTGAATATTTTGATATTATTTTGGTATTGTTTTCTTCTCTTTATATCTATTTTCATAAAATACCTTGAAGATTATAATTTAATTTAAAAATTATAGATAACATTGTCAACCATAAACATATTTGTACAATATTACTTCAGATATAAAAATTAGTCACTTATTAATCTATAAAACCTATTTTTATATTAGTTTCTTGTTACATTGTCTAGTTTGTGTGAAACAGTCCCTCTGCAAAGATGCCATCTCAGTCAGCTGGGATCAGATCCCTCCATTCACAAACCTCGGATTCTATCTTCACATTTCCAATACGAATGCTTCACATTTGTTCAGAAATAGTCTATTCTTAGTACAATTTGTCAAATATATATTGATTTAATCCTTCACAGCAACTTATAGAGGTAATACCTCTTTTGTTATCACATTTATATTTAATATTTACATGTATCATTAATAAATAAGGCCTGGCCAGAAAGCGCAAAAGATTAAAGTGCCTGCTTAGGCAGACACAGGGGCTGGGGTCTGCTCTCCAGTGTGCAGCACTGACACCGCCCCCAGGGCACGCTGAGATGGAGACTGAGACTGGGCACGGCTGCATGCTCCTGTAATCCCAACGTTTGAGAGGCTGAAAACAGGAGAATCACTGAGTCCGATTGACATAGCAAGACTCTTTAGACCCTGTCCTAAATACCTAAAATTAAATAAATAACTAAATGCACAAAATATGAATGTAGTTTGAATTTAATCTATTTAAAATCAAGAAGATCTTATAATATTTAAAAAAGCATAATTGCACTTTTATTGTACACTACTGAATAAAAATATGGATAATGTAGTATATTGAGCACTGATTGCATATTAGAGAATAAATATCACACTTATTACAGAAGGACTTCAAATATTACAAATGTAAAGAGGCCTACAGAGAAAACAAAGAGCATGGAATTGTATTTCATTCATTAAATCTACCAAGTGCCATTTAAAGTGTACATTTGTAATTTGTTAGTACTTGATACACTCACTCTGACCTCAGTATATAAATACTAATTAGATTAATTAGGAAAGACCTTCTGTTCTGCTTGCAGATAATCCATGTGCACCAACTTTGCATTTAATAAAGGGTCATGCGTGCACCAGACAGTGCTGGCTACCGAGAAAGATGAGCTCTGAATCACTTTTTATGTGTCTGCGTATTTCCTCCAGTAAATTCCCTCCATCTGCTCTCAGAGCTCGCAGAGCAGCTACTGTGTGCCTAATGGAGTTTGCATACATAGCATAGCAATAAAAGTTTGGCCTGAGCAAACTTTGAGAGGAAATGTACATTAGTTTAATGATCATTTTAGTGCTAATTACTATTGTACTTTCAGGACCTGAATTTCTCTCAAGGGGAATATTTTCCTCCTATTACTGTATTTTATTTCTCAACCAGCAGTCCTCTTAATCTCACATATCCAATGTTTGTCACATCTTGCAAGGAAGTGCAGTACATGTCATTTTTCAGCCTTAAGATGAACAGATGTTATTATTAAAATACTACTATTTCCACCCATTTCTACTCACTGCTTCTTTAAGGTTCACATCCCATGGACTGTGTAATTTGAATTATGGGCCCCGCTTAGATGTAATGATACACAGAGGGGAGAGATTCACTGTCTACTGACGCACAGAACTCTCTGCGCTCAGCACCAGCTGTGTGATACAGTGGTGGTGGGGGCCATGGCTATGCAGGGAAGCCAGAGCAATCAGTGGGCTTCCATTCAGTGAGATGGAGGAGCCTGTCAAAGATTGGAACAACTAATCAGCTGCCAACACTGATTGATGCTTTTGCCTGCATTCAAATCTGTCACAGTGACCAAGGAATGTCTACCGTTTCTCTGTGAATGGATCACCAGGAGCTAATGTACGGTTTCTAAACAAATCGAACATTAGTTCTGTTCAATATGGAGGGGATAAAACTTAAATCTTCTCACAAATAGCTGCCTTTCCTTTAGAGAAAGAGGCAAAGTGCAAGTTACGATTGGGCAGGCAATATAGACACCTCGCAAGACACAGATTTGCTGTGTGAGGCTTTATTTCTGTCTGCAGTTTGCAATTGGCATTTGTGATTAAATCTATCATGGAATTTATTAACATGTTAATTAAAACGGCTGAAGAAAATAAAGATTGGAAGACCTGGGAAAGCAGGGGGTTGCTTTCTCTTACATTTGCCTAGAGCAAAATGTACTTCTTTATCCAACTTTATCAATTTTTTTCTTTCTCATGAATTGATTTTTTGAACATACAGACATGAGTTAATTACCTTATTATAACTTGAGGTCTAATTATTTGCAGAGGAAGCCATAGACTAAATTCTTAATGGTTTATAAAGACAATATCATTCAACAATCAGTGTCTAGAAAAGATGATTTGAAATAAATACTATTGGGTATAATTTGCAATCTTTTTTTAAAGTACTGAAAATTTGGTTAAATCAGATAAGACTAGAAATAGAAAGGAGTGGCTTATCCTCAGGAACGTGCTGGGACAACTCAGTTTATTTTTAAACCACAAACTTTGGAAATCTCATTAATGCAATTATTGTAAAAGTTTAATTAAGTAATATCTATGAAATGAATATGTTAAATCATTAAGGTAAGTGTATATTGTGTTAATAATAGTACAATATCTGAAATTACTTTTGGTCTTCCATTTTCAATTAAAGTCAGTCTTATAAATTATTAAAAGTTCATGTGATATAGCTCATAAGTTATATTAAGCAGCTCTAATATGTTTTCATTAGAGAGCATAATATCCTCAGTATATTCTATCTTTATTTGTGAAATATTTAAACAAAAAACCCTAAAAAAATCAAATTGTAAGGAGCTCTGTTCTGAATAAATATACATGAATAATGTCTTAATTATTGCTCTTTTTACCCAAATAGAATTCTTTACTATGCTACAATCTCTAGTTTTTAGGCTAAGATTCAGAAACATGGATCCATTAAAACTATCGAGAATTCATGACACTGTCATATCATTTGTTTAAATGGTTTTCACCAAGTGTCAAAAAATAATCTTCACTTCTGTGAAAAGAGATTGTGATGAATAAACAATTTTGAAAAAGATAATCATCTACACTATTCGATGACAAATACTACAGCTTTATTAATTTTCAAAATATAATTCTCATCAAGCCAGCTTTATATTTGAAAATACTTCAAGGTGAAAAATTTTGTAGTGTTTGAATCCCATAATTAATCTAAGAATTTGGATACTGATAAAAAAAATCCAAAGTTTCCTTTAAAAATGATAAAAATATAAACAAACATTGAGGGTAAAGTAGAGACATACCTGAAACATAACTAAAAATCAAAAGTTACTAAAAAGAACTCAAGACAGATATTGTCCTACAGCAACACCATTTGAAATGTTACTGAGACCAAGCACCACTCAGAAAAACACAGAACTAAGCACGCTATGAAAATTAGAACACCCTTGAAGAAACTGCTCAGTACTTTGTAAAGGGAATCAAAATAATTGACATATTTATCTTATGATTCTATTATTGGAATTTATTCTCAAAAAAGAATGCAGAAGGAACAAAAAACAAAATTCTGAAATAAATATTTATAGTGACGTAATTATTAATACATTACCTTTGCCAGAAGTACACACAAAATTTTCAAGTACAGGAAAATGAACAAGGAAACTATAAAACTTTTAGCAGTTTTCTATAGAGATTCCATTGCATGAGATTAAAAGCCGATATATATTTATATATATATATATATATATATATATATATATATATATATATATAGAGAGAGAGAGAGAGAGAGAGAGACTTTAAAATATTATGTATAAGTAAGTACTGAGGTATTGTGATCATATGTTTTGTTCACATCTATGAAATAGTTTTAAAAACACAACTAATACAGGAGAAATACTCTTTGAACTGTCTGTGTAAGAATTTAGCAATCTAGTTCTATCCCCAGGGTCCATCTCTGGGGTGCTCTGAACAACAGTTGCGACAAGACGTGGTGGCATATGCCTGCAGTCCCAGCTCTTGGGAGGCTGTAAACAGGCGGATCACTATGAGTCTGATCTAGTAGTGAGACCATGAGCACCCTGTAGACCCTTCCTTAAAATATAGAAAAAAGAAAAGAATTTAGCAATCTAAACCATTCAGGCAAGTAGTCATGTTGCTGTGTTCATAAGCCCTGGTATCTTTAAGCTCAATACCTAAATAATGCAGGGCACCACAACATTTGAACTGCCTCCCAAATGCATTATTGGACTCAAGACACAAAACCAATTTGGATAATAATGCATACTTACGTATCCAAATACTAAGAACAGTGTTTGAAAGGCAGGAACACAGATATATTTTACTTTCCAATATTTGTATTCCTCATACTAGTAATTATTGTGCTTAGTAATACAGAATGTGATACGCTAGAGGGAGAGAATTTCACAAAAGATGCGGCTTTTCTTGTCTTTTACTTCTTCATACATTTACTTTTTCTTAAATATTAAGATAATGCAAATAAAATGAGAGAAACAATGTCTGAAATATTTAAACTATTGAATAATTTACAAAGTAATCATGAGACTAATTTTTGATTTTTATTTATTGCCTTATAAGGCAATTACAATAATTTTTGTATAAGACATTCTGAGCCGAAATCATTTATTTTATATTATCAGAAAAGGAAAACAGAACTCTTGCTGTACAAGTTCATGGACATTTCGCTCTGTGTGACACAGTCATGCTGCTTTTGCAAGCCCCCACGATCTTCTTGATTCACACTGTGGATGTGCAATACCATCTGGGACAATTTTGGGGGTAGATGCAAAGTGACGCTGGCTACCAGCCAAGACACAGAGGACTGGACTTACACATGTCCTCAAAAGCTACCGTGGAGGTTGATTGGACTCCAGCTATTGTAAAACTAAGTGTCCCATTCAAGCCTTGGGTTAGATGCATCCTACAAACATGCCTGCCCCCTGACATGTTCACCAGTATTTTGTTAGCCTATTCCTACCTCACTCTGGTCTCTAAGACGTATGACTCAGTGTCCTTCTGACAAAAGTCTGCAGTCCTAGGAAAGAGAATTATCTCCATGGTGTTGTCTCAGAAAAGGCTCCTTAGAAACACAGTCTCTAGGGAACCAGGTAGACAGCTCAGCAGAATAAGCCCTTGCCTGGCAAGCATAAGGTCCTGAGTTCAATCCCTAGAACTGCAAATAAAGAAAAGAAACACAGTCTCCAGAGCCCAGCCCTGTGGGGTTTAGCTTCCTGAACATGTACTGCTTCCATTTCTCAAGGGAAAAGCAAAATATAAGAGCCAATGACTGTCCATCAAGTCTAGCTTGTTAATGAAGGCCGTGCTTTATTTTTTATTTTTTCTTCCCTTTTTTTATGTACAGCCACTAGTCTAAATTCCTCCCCAACTATGGATCCTCACAAATGTCTCCATTGTGTGGCTTAGTGTTGGGCAGCATACATTACGTTTTCTATATACTGCCTGAAGACATGCTTATCTGATCCAGTATGATAAAGTGTATAAACGAAGCTTGCTAGTCTCAATTTCCATTTAGTGCAGAGACAAACAATACTGAAAGAAAAAGGAATGGAGACGAGAAAGCCACAGTTGGAACATTCTGGTTCTGAAGAGCCTTAACAAAGGTTGTTAACCTTTATGCCTGCCAATAAAATTATCTTTGCCAAGTGATTATTTGAGAAGCTGGGTGGCAGGTGCACTGCTTTCAGTTCACTGAACCTGCAGGGAAACCCTCTGTCCCATAGCTGGCTTTGTGATTTGCACCATAGTTTAAATTGCCTGGTTAGAGGGGAAATCAATTGCAATTTTTTTTAAAAAAAAAGAAACTTCATAAAATGTGTGCAATCTACAATCTAATCAAAATCTAAAAGCCCTTTGTAGATTAGTTTTATTGGCTCATTTTACACTACAGAACTGGCAACGTTTCTCACAGAACATGTACTGCCTCATTTATTCCGACTCCAGCACTGTTTTTTTTACCTGATAGCCACCAGGAGGAAAGGAGACCTTGAGCAGGTGCTCCTCTTTGCGGTGTTTGTGTTTCCACTGAGGTTTTAATCAGCTGAATTATTTTCTTCTTTTATATTCCATGCTGTTTCTGTTCCTTTGCTCTTTAATCTAAATTCATCATGTTAGTGGGTAGTAACAATAATTGTCTGTTATCGTAATTGTCTGCAATCATAATTGTCTGATTATTTTAGAACCACGGAGAAAAGCATCACTTAATCAATAAATACTCAATATTAAATTAATAGACTATAGACATTGAAAAGAAAAGGAAGTTATCACTGATAGACATCCAACTATACATCCACGTTATATATATATATATATATATACATATATATATATATATATATATATATATATATATGGAGTCAAATGTATATGTATTTTAAGAAAATATAAGCATATCCATATTTTCTTGCTAAATACTTTGAGATTATCGTAAGATTAATACAAGTCATCTGTTTGAGCTCCACAATTACAAGAGGTGCTACAACTACAACAATTTTATGGACATTATCTTCTAGACATTTATTAGTACAATGAACTGTCACCGGGGCACCTGGGTCCATGGAAATTGCTGCACATGTGTTTGCAATTATTTCTCAAAAGCGGGCAGTGTAAGGATCTTCTGTAATATGCAAAAACCTCCAGGATCCCCTGTATAAGGGTTACACCATTCATTAAATAAAACTTAACATTTTTTTCTGAAGTGTGCATACATTTTTTTCAGTGAACTCTATATGTTTGTGTGTGTATATAAATATAAAAATGTAGGATATGTATTTAGTAAATACACACACTAAGACTGCCAGATTATTCGTAGTCTCTTTATCATATACTTCATTTTAAAAACTATAAACGATCCTATCCCTACTCAGCAATATCTTTGGGGTGGGTTTGTTTTTCTTTGCTCCATGTTACTGACAAGATATTTTTTTCATTTGTAAAGTCATTTAAAAAAAATTCCCTTGTAAGTCAGGGAAGTATTCTTAGCATTCAGTGTATGCTTCTGACCTAGGCCAACTTTAATTTAGATATTTTAAAGTTGAGAGAATCAAAATTTTCTGTTTCTGCGTTTCAGAATCAGTGTTTCATGTCAGACCAATTAAATTAAGAATGACCAAAGAAGTGGATTTATTGTAAATATCTATTTGAAATATGAATGTTTTTATTTGAAATGTCTGCTTGTATTGACAGAGCTAAACTGCAGGCTTTACATCTCTATTACAGTGACACGATATTGTAAGTACCAGCAACTCTAGGTATGATTGTAATAAACTCAACAAAGGGGAAATATCTGACATTTAAGTGGAAACACTCTGGAGACCGATGGTTTATGTACAATGAGGAAAAAAAAATGATAGTAATCACTCTGTTCTAAAAGCATGCTGTTGAGTTAGAATACTGTGAGATTGATATTCAATTTAGGATTTAAATATTATTCATTAATTTTTAATTTCTTAATTATTGAATACTTAAATTTCTCCAGGAAAAACCACCTTCTGTCTGACCCTGAATAAATTTTTTGATATCCTCTTTCTAAAGAACAAAACTTCAGAAGATTAAAATTCAATGATTAGAAAGAATCTGAATATCACATTAGTTTTTCTATTTCTTGTTTTTTTCTGGAACCAGGAATTAAACACAGGCCCTTGCACTTGCCAGGGAATCACTTATTCCACTGAGCCATGTCCCCGGCCCCACTTTAGTTTTTCAGTTACATATAAATTCTTAAAAGGCAGGCAGGTCAGGGGTGATGGTGCATACCTGTAATCACAGCACTCAGTAGGCTGATGCAGGAGGATCACTGTGAGTTTAAAGGCCATATGGACTACATGATACTGAGTTCAAAGCCTGCCTCAACTGCATTATTTTTTACTCTGTCTCAAAATAAAAGAAACCCAAGTTTAATCGTGATAGTATCCATGACTATGTCTTTACCACACAGATTTTGTTATTCCATGACTTCAGCATACTGAGAGTAGTTTTTCCAATTATACTAAAAAATGAAAGACATTACAGTATCACCATTAATTCAAAGCCCCCTTTACCATACTGTACCATGTGTTCCTATAATTTACAATTGTCCATTTTTATAATTTACAAATTTAAGGTTCAGGGAAATTAAATATTTCTATTGCCAAATTAGCCTTACAAATTATTCATTATCACCTCTAAAACTCTGTGTCTCTGAAATCCTGTTATTTACAAAAGAGATGCTACAAATTTATCCAGCTAACTTTCATTTAATAATTCATACCTGCCTTGGCTCATGCTGGGCTTGAGCAATGCAATACTAGGCAAAGCATGCCCTACAGAATGATAAATGTGGTTTAAATGCATCAAGTTCTGCTTCAACCTTTTATTTTTGTCTGATCACTTAAAGTAAAATTCTAACTCTATGTATTAAAGCAAAAGAACACAACTTGAGTCTCCACACACTCTAAGAGAAGGGGATTGTTCACTCTAAATTCCAACCTGTAAGTGACTGTGCCACCCCTGGGTAAAAACCATTCTTACTGGATATGTTTAACAACTTACAAAGTAGATCATTTTCCTGTTATATAAAAGGTGTATTTCTCTTCTGTTATGCCTGAGGACTTTCGACTAAAAAGATCAGTAACTTTCTTTTAAATGTCTGAAGAGCCATTCATTCCAGCCTTGTTTAACTCTTATCTAATTAATATAGCTATAGTACACAAAACTTCAGTAAGTCATATGAAAGCCTAGAAGTAAATTTTGCATTCTAGTAAACTTGCGCATGAAAGTTTATTCATGTTTTTCCTGCTGCTACGTTGTGTTTTACTTAATGTCTGTACATAAACATAATCATTTAGTGCATAATTATGAATGATTCTGCTAATTATCTTTTTGTTTGTTTGTTTTGCTTTTTGGCAGAACTGGGGATTGAACTCAGGCCCTTGCACTTGCCAGGGAAGCACTTATTCTACTGAGCCATCTCCCCAGCCCTCTGCTAATTATCTTAATAATGAAACAATATAAATATGTCATTAGCTATGGCTTTTACTCTTTTTTGATGTATTTAGTACAGGATCTACAGGGTCTTACTACCCAGATTGGACTCGTAGTGATCCTCTGGTTTGCAGCCTCCTCAGCACTGGCATTACAGATGTGCCCCACCATGCCAGGCTCAAATGCCTTCTCAGCATGCCTTGGCGGGCTGGGCCAGCACAGCACACCAGTGTACCAAGGATTAAACTCTACTCCCTACTCTGCCTAAACAGGTGCTTTAGTACACCGACCTATCTGACTGGCCTTCTATTGTTGAGCATATACTCAAAATTCTCACCAAAAGTGTAATCTTTGGATTGATGGTCACGCCAACTTGTTAAAACAATGAGACTAATTGCTAAACCAGCATGACATCTACGCTTATTTGACACTGGAAATCTGTAGGTCTGTTCACCAGAGTATAATAAGTGTAGGTCTTTTAAATATTACTATGGAGATGTACAGACATCTAGATTCTTTCGAAGGAATACAGACATTAGATTCTAAGGAATTGTGGGTGATTCATGAAGATGATTTATATTTTATGTCATGTATAATACAGACGTTTCTATTCTTTTGAGTGGAAAATATATGAGAAGAATAAGTAAATACCACAAGGGCCTGAGTTCGATCCCCAGTTCCAAAAAGTAAATAAAAAAATAAAGATAAAAATAAACAGCTACTCCATGGGCACATGCAAGATTTGTCTCATTCTAAGAGTCAGATTCAAGGACATTTGAATCTCTAATTTTCCTATGATACCTTATTTTGCCTGTAAAAAATGAGCTAAATTTATAGAGATCCATTGTAAATTTTAATTAATATGTTACTGCTATAACCTATCTAGGCTTACATTTACCACTGCAAAGATGAACTTGAGTTGTCTGCATAGGTCCACAGGCAAGAGGCTAGTTTTGGCATGAACGGAACATGAAAGAACCTACAGTAGATGATATATTCAAATATATTTGAATTTAGTTTTACAGAATTGTGAAGGGCTGATTAGATAGCTCAGTGGACCAAGTGCCTCCTTAGGCAGCAGCAGGGACCGGGCTTCATCCCTGGCATTGTATGCCACCCTGGGTGTGTTGAGCCAGCCTTTGAGTGCAGTAGTGGTGGCACAGGCCTAGATCCTCAGCGCTGGGGAGGCTGAAAGCAGGAAGATCAGTACGAGTCCAAGTTCTGTAATGAGACCCTGTACCAAATAAAAGAATGAAAGAAAAGAAAGAAGAAAAAAGACACTAGACTTAGCTTTTGGGTTGGGATATAGCTCAGTGGCTTAAATGCCTGCCTGGCAAGTACAAAGTGCAATGACCTGAGTTCACCTAAGTACCAAAAAAAAAAAAAAAGAAAAAGAAAAAAACCAGAAAAAATTTGTATATATGAGGTCTTAATTTTCTTTGTTTTTAAAAGACATTAACTCCTCCTTTCAATAACGTTTATTTTTTTCCTTACCATTTTTACTTTTTTATTTTTAACTTTTTGATTTGCAAGAGTAAAAGCAAAAACAAAGACAGAAATAAAGCCACTATACAAAAAATACAGCATTTCAAACCAAAAAGGGTTCTTAGTTTTCTACCAGTAGCAAATTGTACCAATACTATTTGCTTTGTGCAAAAAAAAAAAAAAAATAACATTCCAAGGAAACAGTAATTAAATGAAAATAAATACAACAGAAAAAATATGAATCTAACTGGAAGAAAATCAGGTCCTTGGAGGCGTGCCCTTCAAAACAACACTGTGACCACTGGTCACTTGCTGTCTTCTCCCCAGTATTTAAAAATTTTCCAAGACATGTGATTGATTAACAACTTTGAATATCTATAGACTGGAACCTTAAATCACAGACTCTATTTATTTTTCTATGTGGCACGATCTGATCAGACCTGGCCTGAGAGTGACATAAGAGAGACCCAGGCTGCCAACTGCAAACAAGAGATTCTCCAATACTGACAGCACCCTTCCCTCTGCAAACAAGAATCAAAGATGCTAAGGGAATTTAGTACTAGACCTGAAGTACTTGTGGTACTACCTCTTTCTACACACCCATGTTGACTGTCCAAGCAATTTTGACTTCAAATACATCATCCAGACCTTTGAAATTCTGACCCAACACAAAAATATGATATATAGATATAAATATAGATAGAGATACAGATATACAAGAATAGGGGTATATATTCTTTTTTCTTTCTTTCGTTTTTTTTTTTTTTTTTTTTTTTGTCTTTTTGAGACAGGGTCTCACTATGCAGTTCAGGCTGGCCTTTAGCTCACTTTGTAACTCAGGCTGGTCTCGAACTCACAACAATCCTCCTGCCTCAGCCTCCTGCGTGCTGGGATTACAGGCCTGCACCACCATGCCCGGCTCAGGATATATATTCTTAAAGCTTTAGTCTCTGGGTATTATCTCCTACTACCTTAAATAACAGATATTTTAACCAATGGCAACTAAATGGTTATGTGAATTGTGAATAATTTATCATTTTTCAAACCATACATTTTTTTCTAGTGCATAAATTTGTTGGATTCTTATTTTACTACCATTTTAGGTCATTTTTAAATTTATTGTTCAATAGTGAATACATTTACTCATAAACATGCATTGTTTTTATAAAGTCTTTCCAAAAACTAAGATGATTGGATATCTTTTATTTCCCTATAATTCTGTGATATATTGTGCCATTAAACTTTAAAACATTGCTATTATTGCACTGCATTAGAAACCTTTTCTGGTAAAATGTCATTGTTGTGCCATTTTATGATGTAAGCTGCTTCCTCAGAATTGTAGATTTCATTAAACATGAATCAGTCATGAGAGAAATTGTTTAAATCCATGAACATGCTATGTTCATGGATTTATTTACAGGAGTTTTTCAACATTTTATTTTGGAACAAGCTTTGTGCTATGTGACTGTGCTGTTAGCTAGAACCAGTGTTCTGTGCATATCCAACGGCAATGCTTCGCACCTTTGGCATTACGCAACAGACCACCTTATGCTCACAATTTAAGGAAGGCGAGGAACACGACTGCTTCCTAACGCTCAGTCTGCAGTCTGCTGGCTCCACCGCAAGAATAGCAGAGTGAAAGTGTCTGGTAAATGAGAGCTGCTCAGCGCACAGGGGCTGGGAACTCGAGGGACCAGTACCAGAGACCTAAACTGATTTGGGAAAGAAAACTAAACCAGTGCCTTTTTGTGCTTTTACATGATCGTCAAGCCTGAGTTTCTGTTTCTTGAAGGTTTGCTTCTTATAAATGCTGTCGCAGTTACCTCACCGGATGCCACCCCGTGCTTTGTCACAAGACCACCTATTCCTCATGTAAAGCATCAGTCCCCTGTGTTCCTCTGTCACACACTCAGCCCACGCTTTGTGGTATGTCTGTAGCTGCACTAAATCTCAGAACTAGATCCAGAACTCAAACAATAGGACTGTTCTCCCCTCCTTGGGGTCAGTGCTTAGACATTGTGCTGGGCACACGCCACAGGCCCCCGATAAACTTGCCTGTCTCTGCATCTGGCCTCTGTGGATGACTCCATTAAATCAGCACATTTGCTGCAACACTGCGTGCTTGCTGATAACTTCTGGGACCCACCTCTTCTAACGAGGCCCTGTCCAAGCCTTCCGCATGGCAAGCGAGCTTGGCCATCAGGGCACCACTGACTTACAAAAGGCAGCCTGCACTCCCTCAAAGCACAGACCAAAACAGTCATGCAAAGCTAGAAGCAGTCATGTATCTTTGCTGTTGGTCATATTATAAGAGAACTGGTGAAACAGATGTCTTTGCTCAGTAGAACATGAGGGGGGTCAGTACCTGCAAAGCTGTTCTGGAGACTGTTTTTCACAAGATAAAAGGCCTAAAGGAGTCAGTCTTGTGGTTTTTTTCTTTGTTTTTTTACTCTTCTTCATGAAACTGAATTTGAAGAACTTGATCTTTCCTTCTAACCCTGGCTAGATGTAGGAAATCTGAAAATGGAGCTGTTGCAATTTCTATCTATCTGTAAAAATAAATTCTATGACTTGCAAGCAACCTTTGAAAAGACAGACAAGATAAGAAGGAGGAAAGTTCTTAGTTCTGAGAGTGAAATCCTCAGTTTTGAATTCTCTGCGAAGTAATTTTAAGTCTGTGCTCGTTTCGGCAGCACATATACCAATAACTTTAAGTCAGTAAAGCACTTGGGATCGCTCTCCTACCTTGTATTGGCCACCTTATGCTAGGGAGCAGATATTTTCAGCTTTGAATTGTATCCACTCTCATACGAGAAACAGATGAACGAGCAACCTGAGTGCTGTCTGCACTGCTCAAAAATCAGAGCCCACCTTTGTGAAATTATCAGTGAGCATAAACCAGCGAAGGTTACCCTAACTGTGCAAAAGCACCATGCACGTGCAAACTTTTCCTTCACAATAAAGTTTGATGGCATCACTGGAAGCTTATTCAGGCTAAATTGCAAAGTTGTCTTTGGTAATAAAAGGTGTGTTTCGGGTGCACCTTGGACACTCGGTCTCTAAATGGCTTGCTATCAAGATTTTAGAGGTTGAAGAATATACTATGTATCCCTCAGTGGGCTAAGTTTGGCAATCCTACCTCTTACTGAATACGTTTCTAACCCACTGAATTTTTACATTATCATCATAGATATTTCAACCTGTGTGTGTTACAAATTAGTAGTTATTTATTACTTTGCACCTATTATAATTAATTTCCTCCAGCTTGAGAAAATAGAGTTCAGTATTTCTTAATTTTCAGCTGGTATCTAACTAAAAATCCATTTTAGAGCATTTTCACATTTGGCTCCCAGTTTGCAAAACTATGTTAGGGGTCTACAATGAATACTGGCATATTATGTCTCCTTTTTGAATTTTAAAAGATTTTACCTCTGATTTCCAGTGCAAGATTGACTGAAGGTGTCACTACTTCTTTTTCAAAAGTTGAAGGGAGAAATGCAGAGGTCTGGCTCGCCCAGGTGGCTGACACTCGGGTGTAGACGGGCCTGGCTCCCTGAGGTGACACACCAAAGGGCTGAGACTCCTCTACAGAGGTCTGGCTCGCCCAGGTAGCTGACACTCAGATGTAGACAGGCCTGGCTCCCCGAGGTGACACACCAAAGGGCTGAGACTCCTCTGCCTGATCTCCCGGAAGTCCCCTGGCTCTAAATATAAAAAGAGGGGGAATTGAAGGGAGTAACACAGAGGTCTGGCTCGCCCAGGTAGCTGACACTTGGGTGTAGACACACTTGGCTCCCCGAGGTGGCGCACCAAAGGGCTGAGACTCCTCTGCCTGTTCTCCTGGAAGTCCCCTGGCCCTTAATCTGTGTCACAGGATGCCTACACTCCTATTACAACTCTCCACATAACCTTCTTCACCCTTCAGATCCACCCCCTCACCTCCCTATATGTACACCTGCACTTCCGCAATAAATTAGATCTGCGCCATCAGCCAGTCTCCGCGATCATCAGTCGCGTCGTCTCTTACCTGCTGTGAGGCCCTCCGCCTCAAAAAGTCTTATTTTCTATGCATGCTTTCATCTATTCTCTCTTTCTTTCCCCTCTTTATTAGTAGCTTGTGATGATATGATTAATTGCATAAAATTTTAATTTTTTATCTTCCAGTTTGTAATTCCCTAATTTTCTTCAATTTTACATTTTTGAAACTGCTCTATATTTAGTGGTTAATACAGTATGTTGCATTATCCCAGTGACCTCTCAGGTCTTGCTGGGATTCAATGTCACATTTGTTAGATTAAACTGGGATTAAAATATAATTTATATGATTCGTTTTTCCAGTGTGTTTTCTTTTTTCATTTAGTGTGTATTCCAGCTTTTGAATTCAGTAATCCTATCCATTGACGTGACATAATGATTCTATGTTTGTTTTTTGCCTCCAAATACACAACAATTAAAATTAAATCTGTCAAAAGGCTAAATACAAAAGGACCATGGAGAATCACAATAAAACTGGCATCAGGAATGGAAAAAAAACATTTAATTTAATTTCAATTATTCCATATGTTTAAAATGGCATGTTAGTTTTTAAAATGCATTTGCTTCCAATTAGCTCATCTAAAATTATAAAGTACAATTAAAATAATTATGCTTTGCTACAAATGTAGCATTTAAAATGAATATCTTTCAAATGCATTCCTGTAACGAGAGATACAGTTTGTACACACTGTGAATCAGTGAGTAGTAGCTAGATCAAGCAGCGGTGCCCATACATTTTCAGAGGCAGAGCCTCTTGGCTTTGCTGGAGTTGAGCAAAAGCAGATTCCGTTTTTAAATGTACCTCTTTCTTTCGGTTGTCCATGAAGTTGTACAACATTTGTCCTGATCTATTTTTCTGTCACTTGTTGAAGGAAGTCATTAGTTTTTCTTATACAGTCCATTTTATCATCTATATTAAATCAACATAATTTCACTGAAATTATTCAGTGAACATTTGAGAAGCATGGCATTATTTGACTATTAAATATGATCCTCTGAGAGCTGTGTAACCTACATTTATATATTCACTGAGAGATTGTGTAACTAAAGAATATCGTAGAGACAAAACAGTTTTCTTAGGAAATTTTTTAAATCATTCTATTATATGTAATTATGGAATTTTCACTAAAAGCTGAAATTCATCAGTTCATCATTTAAAGAGTTATGTTCACTTTTATTTATTTATTTATTTTTTGTCTTTTTGAGACAGAGTCTCACTGTGCAGTTCAGGCTGGCCTTAAGCTCACTTTGTAGCTCAGGTTGGTCTCAAACTCACAACAATCGTCCTGCCTCAGCCTCCTGAGTGCTGGGGTTACAGGCATGCGCCCCCAACCCACCTTATGTTCACTTTTAAATTGAATAAGTGAGGCAAGAATAAAACTTCAGATTGTTTAGATGGAAGGGTGCTAGCAACTTGAGAGTAGACTATGAAGTACTATTTTATTTAAATTAATTGGAGAAAAAAATTTAAGCAGAGGGAAAAGTACTGTTTAGCAAAAAAATACACTGATAAAATAGATAAATAACTCACTCTGATGTTCATATCCGTTGTCATTATTAATAGTACAGTTCTTAAGTGGTTGCTCTTGTACATAGGAAGGACTAGTTTTTCAAGTGTGCAGTGAATCTGTGATAGCACCTTCTTCACTTACACTATTGAGAGCAGAAAATAAAGAGTAAAATGTATTGTGCTCCAGTGCAGACCTCATGTCTGAAAATGTACCTGGATCTAGTACAATTGTCTCACATGAATTCTGGGCGCTTAGACCTAGTAGCCATCAGCCCGTAAATATAATTAACTTTTTAGGGTATGAGATAAAAATGACTCTGGTCCTGTGAAGTAAAAATGGGTGGTTGGGCAAAACGGAATTGACATGTATTAGGAATATCTTCCAATTTTCTATCATGTGTGTGATAATTTTCTACTGCAAATATGTACAAATAAAAGCCAAAAAATATTTTAAGAGAGAATCTCAATTGTCTGAGGCATATACATACTTAAGACAGAGTTGAGGGAGGAACATCAAGCTGTATCCATTGCATCTAATGCCCTAGCACAAGAGACTTCTCCTTGTGTCAAGGTAGCATTATAAGAAATGCATTCTTGCAGGTGGGATTGAACATGGTCTGACCATAAGGAACAGATCATAGAAATCAGCATCCTGCATCCCTGGAGGCATCGTTCATATCCTCCTAGAGGGAGAAAACCCAGACACTTAAAGGTTTCCAGCTCTAACTTCATATGACCAAGTATTGTCAAAGCTTTCTTCCCTAAGATATGTTTTGTAGCTCCAGGTTAGAGAGTGTTCTATGTGTTCCCTTATACTTTCTGGTTCAGAAGATGCTCTAATCCTAATACCAACCAGTATAAATGCATTAATTAGTAAGTACTCTCTGCTAATCACAATATGCATTCTAAACTTTGGTTTTGCATTTGTTTTGCATTCATTTGTGGTTACTTTCTTGATTTTCTTCCATATTTTAGTCTGATGATAGGAACTAGTTGCCAATTAATCTATCTTTGCAAATTGTTGTTAAATAAAGGAAGACAATATAATGTATGTTTAAGACCATGCATTTTATAAACTAGCATTTTATCTCTACCTCTGCCAGAACTGGTATTTGTAACTTGAATTATTATCATTATTATTATTATTATTACTATTATTATTTAGAGAAGGGTCTACAGGGTGTTCAGGGTCTCACTACTAGATCGGACTTGTAGTGTTTACGGGCTCCCAAGAGCTGGGATTACAGGCGCATCACCATGCCCAGTCTCAATTGCCCTTTCAGCATGCCCCTGGGGAGGGGCTGGCATGGCAGGAGGTCAAACCCCCACCTCTGCACCTGCTGAACTATTTGGCCAACCCTTGAATGATTGTTTTTAGTAACTTAAATTTCCTTTTGTAAAAATGAATATGTTCACTATTAGTGATGTTGATTTTTAAAGTATGAAATATATAGCTCTAGATCACATGGATACATAGTCAATAGTAGTTAATAATAACAGAATAAACTGTGTCAAATACGTAATGAAGTGAAATTTAATAGTGAGATTAGTAAATAAGCATTAATTAATATTTCTATAAAAACCAATTGGGCTGGAGAGATAGCACAGCATGCTAAGCGCCTGCCTGGCACGGACCCAGTTGGTCTCCAGCACTGCATGCCAGCCTAGTCCTGGGTGCCCAGCTGGCTCCAAGGCCAGGCATGGTAGTGGTTGCCTGCAATCCCAGCCCTGGTGAGGCCTAAGCAGCAGGGTCTATGAGTCTGAGCTGCATAGCGAGACCCTGTGCCACATAAAAAGAAAAGATTAATAAAATAAAAAATTAAATGTAGCTGTTATTTTATATACTCAATTATTGATACATATTGTGGATATTTTAAAACATGAAACCTCCTTAACTTCTATGATTGCTTTTCCAAAAATATTTCCCAGGGCTGCTGTAAGGTAAAGAAGCAAATGGAGAAAAAAGACACAAGGATATGCATTAATAAAACATTCTATTACATAAATAAAACATTTTTAACTTTTGAATATTTAAATTTTGTACCCTATAACAGTAGAGGAAATTTTTTAAATGTAGAATTAGAGAACAGAAAATTTCATTCAAATTTAATACAAAATGTGATATAAATAGCTAGAGTTTTTTTATTCTAGATTATTACAGAATTAAAAATAGTTTAGCACTTAATAACTTAGGGTGTTGAGCAGATTGTTTTTTAGCCGACACTGGCCTCAAACTCACAGCAATCCTCCTGCCTCTGCCTTCAGGGTGCTGAGAATATGAGCCTGTGCCACCATACCCTGAAGCGTTTGCGTTTTCAACTGTCCAATTCATTATCATATCACAATAGAGAGCTAAGGTAGAAAGAAATTAATAGGCAGTGAGACGAGGGTGGGCTCTGAAGTCAGCACAGTGGATCAGAGTATTTCCCAGCTGTGGCAGGAGGCACATGGGTTGAAGACCAGAACCTTAGGGTAAGGATGTCCTGGCCAGCCCTGCATGTCTGCTGCAAGGGATGAGCAACAAGTGGAGATTGCACTGTAATTAGCGTCACTGTGTCAAGTAAAGTCCACAGAGACAATGGTCCGCCAGATGGGTGACTAGAGCCCCTGGACTCCCTGCCCCAGACTGCCTCTGCTCTTTACATGGCCCAGGGCTGCATGACCCACGTCCCTACTGCATCAATATTAGCTAAGTGTCTGCACTTGTATTCCTGACAGCTGAGTTAGGTAGGCATATTACAGGCAGCCAGACAGGACTGGCCCTGAGAGAGTGAGTCAAGGGACAAAGTGAAAACACACTGAAAGTGTAGCCAGAGACAGTGGCTAGAGGCCAGGCCTCAAGATCACAATGAAAGGACCAGGGACAATGAAATAAGTGCAGACACCTGGTCTAATAAAGTCTAGATAAGCACCACTCACTTCAGTGGGCATCCAAGATGCCTGGGTCTGATGTGTACCGAGAAGCACTTTGTTCTTTCCATGCCACTTACTACACGACCTGCTTCCACACTGGGTCCATAGCACCCAGCTGGTTATACCTATGATCTTATCAGTCACATCTATAACCTACGTTATATCCACATGGTTCTACTCTACCGAATTTCCCCTGAGTTTTGGGGTCAGGCACAGCCCACATTTTGGATGTTCCCCCTGCCCCTTTCAGGTAGGATTTATCTATTCCTCAACAAATATTTCTGACTTTTAACATTCATTGATCTCAGAAATTATTTTATTATTATTATTATCATCATCATCATCATCATCATCACTATTATTATTGCTATTTTCCTTTTGTGGTTTTGGTATAGGATCTCACTATACAGATCAGACTTTTAGTGGTTCTACTGTTTTCAGCCTTCCTAGTGCTAGGATTACACGCATGCACCAATATGCAAGAACTCTGTCACCTGCTCAGTGTGCCCTGGGGGGAGGGGAGTGCAGGTGTGTGGGACCAGGAATTGAACTCAGGGTCCCTGAGCTTGCTTAAGTAGGTTCCTAGTCCACTGAGCTTATTGCTTGATTGTACTTTGACCCACATTGCACCCACCTGGTGATTTTGTAGCTTTCTTCTGACTTTGGCCTATAATATATTCTTCAATATATAAATCCAAAAGCAGCACTGGGCAGAGACCTGCTGAGGCTACAAGCTTATGTGGAGACAAAGTGGTCTGATTTCAGGGGGAGGGACTGATGATCATTGGCAAGGAACAAAAATGAGGGATTTTTTCATAGTGTTTGAAAGAAGATAAGGGAGATTATAAAATAAGATACTAGCAAACATCAGTGGTCTAAGCTGTCTGGATGTTCAGTGGACGATGCCCTTGAGGCATCTGAGATGACTGAGTGTCCTCAGATGTCTTGATGTTTGAAAGATTTTACCACATCCTGTATTTTCTGAGAGCACCAGAGCTGAGCTGAGAGATCGGCTCTGCAGGCAGACAGGCTGGGCATTGGGAGACTCGTGTCCAAGTGGAGCTCTACATGGACCACGGTGGCAACGCACTGTGGGGATCTCTCCTGTCTCTCAGGAGCTGTCTTTAAATAAATTTTTCCTAGTTTTCACCTCTATTATTCCTCAGGATTTAATTTATGAATTTTGGGACAGGACTTGGTGCATCTGACATCAGCAGTTTGGACTTAATTTCTCCTTTATAACCACTAAAATTTGGCACCAAAATGAGGCAACTGAATTTTTGATGTGCTTTGTTTCCTAACCCATAAAATTTATGTTACTTAACCTACAAATTTTCTTGCAACTAACATATTTTATTAATTGAAAAATGACACCGTATGTTAGTTACTTTTCCATCATTGCTGAGGACATACCCAATGCCCAAAGTCAGAGAGGTAGAGGTTGATTTAGCTTACAATTTGTGGAGGGTTCAGTCACTAATCAGCAGGCTCTGCAGCAGGATGGAATTGCACAGGGGCAACTATTCAAGGAGACAGAAGACGCAAAAGCAGAAGAACAGAAAGGAGAGAGCAAGTCCATCTTTGTCCTTGCATTGTATGCAGCTTTCTACATCGTGGTGGGTCCTTAGCAGGCTAGGACATAGAATGGCTGAGTCAGTTAGTTAAGCTTCCAAACTTCTCAATTTGATGCAACATATCAACCACTATGAATGCTTTCTTTCATATTTGAATACCTCTGAAATCAGTATGTTCTTTGTAATCAGTATGGTAGAAAAGCATTATGCAATAACATTTCACAAAAAGCAGATATCCTACAATTTAAAAACATATAAGCTGGGCGTGGTGGCACATGCCTGAAATCCCAGCACTTGGGAGGCTGAGGAAGGAGGATTGTTGTGAGTTCGAGACCAGCCTGAGCTACAAAGTGAGCTTAAGGCCAGCCTGAACTGCATAGTGAGACCCTGTCTCAAAAAGAAAAAAAAAAAAAAAAACATATAAAAGGGAATGTGCTATAAATGATGGGTAAAAGCTGCATTTTGGAATGAGATTATACAAATCACCTTGACTTTTATCTAGATGTGTGACTCTCAATATCATTATTTAGGCAGTATTATTTTTACCTGCCACTTATGTTTATATGCCCATGAATATCTGCTCAGAGCTGACCAAATCACAGGAGGCCACTTATTTTGGTGAAAAGGAAAAAGGATTTATTCAGAGGTGGTCCTGCAGGATGAAGGGACTCTTTCCCTCACATCACCAGCTCTCCATGTCCAGGAGGGCAAGGGCCCCTTACAACAACAGACAGAGAAAAGGGGCAGCAGAGAAAGACAGTGAAAACATCCACTCTCCAGTCATCTCTTCCAGCCATCTGCACCCCCCAGGTTTCCAGGGTAAGCATTTGCATATCTTGCCCATGCTTCTGGACTGAAGAAAGTTGAGGGATGCTATTCATGCCTTAGGCTTCAAGGAGCCACTTGATTTTAATGTTAAAAACAATAACTTGTAGATTTCTACTGTACAGTGCCAGTTATGTTATCATAAAAACGATTATGACACAAATAGCAAATTCCTGGCTTCAATGCTGTAGGACAAGAGGATGTTTACATCTTCCTGACACCTACCCAGTGCTCAGGAAAATGAAAGTTGCTTCTCTTTAGTAAATAAATTTTTTAAAAAATTGTTTTGTTTGAGATGCCTCATGGATTTTTAAACCACAATTGTGACACAGTTCTCAGTATGCTTGAATTACACAGGTACATTTTTTTATGAAGTTTCCTCATCTCGATGTTAAGACCAGGGATGGGATCATAGTGAAAGATGAGCTTGAGATACTGCTTTCTAAGTCATTCTCAATGTGGAATTTCAGAATATTAATTGTGTTCTAAATGGCTCCAGGGAATCAAAACATGGATTATAGAACAGGTGGCAGGATGCAGAAATGCAGATTTTGGAAAGAAAAATTTACTGAATGAACATCTATCCATGTGGTAGAAAGACATTTCTCAGACATTTAAGTCATCAGTCAAGCTTGGCATTGAAGAGAAACCTAAAGCTCTGCCTTCTGTAGTGTGATGGGCTTCTTTCCTTTTACATTAGGCATGTTGGCCAGGGTTTCACCCTTCCCTCTTTGACAGATTTATAATCAGCCTCCCCCATGGGGACAGAATTTGAATGAAAGGAACTGATACAGTGAATGTAACAAAAATATGCAAAATCTATATGAGTGAGGTGGGAGCAGCTACACTCCAAGCATCGCTGCGTTTGTACAGCTATCTGTATTGCTTTCTTATGGATGTCGCAAAATGCATCACATACTGGCTGGCTTCAGACAACAGAAATGGACTCTCCCACATATCTGGAGCCCAGGAGTGTGAAAGCTGTGTTGTCAGGACAAGGTCTGAGGATTCATGTTTGCTTCTTGTAGCTTCTGCTGGCTCTGGGTGTGTTGTAGCTTATATAGGCATCATCTCAATATTTCACCTTTTATCTTCACACAGCATCCTTTGGAAATTTCTCAAGGCATTCTCTTTATCTGAACATCTGTTATGCTGTATTATGGGACCAACATACTCTAGTATAACTTAATTTTAGCTAAGTAATTACATCTTAGATGACTTTGTTTCCAAATAAGGTCAGATTGTAAGCTATTAGACTACAAAACTTCAACATAGATATTATAGAAGCCAAAATCCATTCTATAATGCATTTACAGATCTATACTTTATTACAATTTAAATACTACTATGTTTTATAATTTGGCTGATGCCTCACATAAACCTTTTCCATCCACAGAAATTCTGCATGCTTTCCATCAACCTGTGAGGTATGCAAGAGACCCAAACTACCTAATTAGCATATCCCAGCCTATGAACAATCCTAAGTGCAAATTTAAGGATCAAGTATTTATGCACAACTCTACTATATCAAAATGATGGCATATATATTTAACATACTGTGGTCAATATAATTAATTCCATTTTCTTTTATGATATCCATGTTTTAATTTTCTATTTATATTTTACTTGCTATTGCTTGTATTTATCGCACTAAGTTGGTATGTATTTTCTAACCTCTGAATTCTGTATTGTCTTGTGCATTTTTAATTTCTTGAAGTTAACATCCATTGTTTTATCAGGGTATAAAAACAAATGAAGTTCTTTTATTGTAGGAAAGAATATTCTCTCACTGTTATCCTTACCAAGTAGTGAAGACTTCAGAGACCTCCAATAAATGTCATTCTATGCTCAAGGAATGACAATAATTAATGTTAAAGAAGAATCACAGTAACTTAATAAAACACTTTTTTCAGGATGGGGACAAGTGCTTGCTATTTTCTGTCCCAGAAAAGAAAACAACTCCCATCATTCTTTATACTCTATACATGCAGTATTAACACACTTAATCATTACCAAACCCTACAAAGTGGAATTTTTTACTATACACTGTAAAACAAACATTGCACAAAACTAATTTATTTCTTCTGTTTTCTTCACCTGCATACTCAAAAGACAAAAGCAGTGACTTCCTCATAGAGAGCATGCAGGTGATATGTTACTACATTTAATAAATGTATCTACTGGACACGCAACGTATTTGATTAGAGAAAATTTGCACTAGATACTCTGAGGAGACCCAAAGAAGAAATACAGCTACTGAGAAATGGAGAAGACAATCACACCCCAAAATGGAAAATTCATCTCAAAAGGTGTTAGCTACGAGCCCACACAATCAATCAGACCAGGCATTCTGAAGATTTATTGGGGACATCAAGCAGGCCTGCTGTCTAGTGCATTAAGACAGCAGCAACTAAAGGGGAGATAGGAGACTTTATAGCAACTCTAAGAAGGATGATCGCACAGGCTGGAACAGCTCAGGGAGAACTGGTCTTGTAGGGCTACCTGGTCTGTGGTAGCCTGTGATTTAACTCTTTAAATGTTAACAAAGGAGAGTTTTGTGGTTGCTGTCAAGGTCAAAGTTAGATGGGCTTGTCCTGTGGCTTGGGGTTTGGCTTTGTTTGGGGCCAAGGGAAAAAGAGTCTATAAGCAGGGTGCCTGGGAAACCAAGAGGGAGTGGTGGGGGGCAAGGAGCCTCCCTCTTGAATCTTGTCGTAGCTTCTCAAAATCTATTTGATGGGAAAAGTGTGAAGAAATCATCTGGCTACTTCCTGCTGAGTGGGGTAATTGTGGGGCCATGAGTCTGGAGATCAGGGCAAGGTATTTTCTTCTTTGAAGGGGTCTCATTGGAACAAGGCCTGGTAGAAGTAATCTGAGAAGCATTTGGTTAAAATTTTGGGTTATTAATATGGTGACAGTATTATGGATGCGAGAAATGAAGGAGACGGCTGTCATGAGCATAACAGCAAGCCCAGGAGGGGCTCTAGAAGGGGAGCAAGCCAAAGGAAAAAGGAATTTCACATACCAAGATGCCACACAGAAACAGCTGTGTATCTATTTTCTGTTACTTGTCTGGAGGTGTGTTGAATGGAGTTTGGTGTAAGGGAGGCTGGTGGGCAGGAGTGTGTGTTGTTGGGTACAGTCAGGATGGCCATGAGATCGGGCCTTTGAATAGACATACTGGCAACAGTTATCGGGGCTGGTGTTCTGGATAGAAGCAAGAAGGTAGTCTATGATCTAGGAGTGTCATTTTATCATGACCACATTGAAGGGGAAGAGTAAGGAGGTGATCAATGATGTGCTTCAGTGTTTTGTGGTGTTTGGGACTATGGGGTATAGGAGTGTAGTCAAAGGCCATAGGATCTCCAAGCACAGCAGTGCAGGAATAGTGTGTGGCACAAGTAGAACTGGAAGTATCTTAGAGTGTGTTGTTGGCAAGGGAAGAGAGAGGGAGAAGCTGGCTGTACATTGAGGTTATGTTTATAGGATGAGCACCATAGGAAGACAGGTGAAAGACATGGAGCTTTTGAATCCTATCTCTCCCCATGAGAGGTATGGAGTAGGATGGATTTAGAAGGAGATTATGAATGAAGAATAATGTGTGGAGTGAGCAGGGGGTGGGGCTCTCTGAAGGCATCATGCATGTCAGCCACCAACACCCACTATGAAGACTGTAGAGCTGTTACAGAAACTTCAGAAGTCAGGAAGAACGCTCTACATGGTGTCCATGTCAGCAAGAAAAGAGTTTTTTTGTTGTTGTTTTGTTTTGTTTTTGTTTTTTACCTGAGATGCACAGTGAAACTTGAGACTCTGAGATAGATACCTCGATGTGGGCCATGAGCCCCAAGCTCTGTTCTTCCTCTTCCGCGGCAAGACCAAGTAGGTCAAGTATTGATGGATGTGGTTGTGGTGAGATTTCCTGTGAGGGTGGGGAATCGGACAGGGCAGTTGCATCTTCAGTGACCCTCAAGCTTGTAGGTGGAGCCAAGTCTACCAGCTAGGGAAGGCCTGTGTCTGATGTTCTTCTTTGCCACACTGGTAGGAAGAGCTTGGGTGACAGATTTGTTTTGGTTCGCATCACCTTGTTAAGGTCTTATTTTGATTTGAGTCTCAAGTGTCACACCCAAAAGTCTGCACTTGTGTATGGTTAATTTTGGTCTTTATTATTGAAGTCACAAGTCATGGAAAGTCAGGTTGCTTAAGTTTCCTTGTGAGGTTTGCGGGCTGATATTTGTCTTTTTATCTTGGCATGAATCTCATGAGCAGATTGGGCTATAAAACAGGAAATAATAACAGTTTTTTTCTCAAGAGGGCAATATATTGATTATCAATCACCTTGAAATATAAAGAGTAACCAGAGAACTGTTATGTCTTATCAACCATAGACATTTTAACATTTAAATTTCTGTAGAATGTTAATAGACAGTAGTTAAACTTGTACAAAGAACATTGGAGAACAGCCTCAGTAGAATAAGCACTTGCCTGGCAAGCACAGGGTAATGCGTTCAATCCCCAGAACTGAAAAAAAAAAAAAACACATGACATCAATAGTCATACGCAGTAGTGTCATCTAACAGTCATAGCAGGGGCCAGGGAAATGGCTCAGAGGAATAAGTGCTTCCCTGGCAAGGGCAAGGGCCTAAGTTCAAGCCCCAGTTCTGTGAACAGTCATGATGAGAAAATTATCATTTAACTGATGACCTCATGTTGGCTTGACATGAACCTCTTATGAATACATGGAGCATAACAGAAAGGCGTGAATATATTTAATGTAGCAACTTTTATGGGAAAACCTTATTTTAATTTTTTTGCTTTTACCAAATTGTTAAGGGTGTTTTCTAAGATTATTGGGGCTCTCCAGTGATGAACAAAATTTGGCACCCTCTATCCAACAATCAAGAGTCCTGTCCAACAATCTCACCCCATTTTAATGATTTTTAATTATAAATTAATTTTGATATTGTTTAGACCAGCTGGTAACTCAGGAGAAAACATGCTTTTAAGTCTATATTTTTAGAGCTCAAACAAAAGAGGAACAGCTATTGACAGAACGACATATAAACACGTACATGACGTACATGAACGCCTTTACACTTCAGAGTGTACTCAAGCATATTTCTGGCCAGGACAAATTATGACCTGTTTAAGTTTGTAATAATGAGAAACTAGCTAGTACTTTTTAGGTCAATTAGCAGAAATGTCCTATAAGAAGAATCTGACAAAAATGTAAAAACCTCTTGTAAAGTTACCAAGCTTGAGTGGGAGCAGTCAGCCCGAGCAGAGTGTGCGGATGAAGCACATCGCAGTGGAGCAGCACTGACAGCTCACTGACCTGGATGGGCAGGCTGGCAAGACGGCTGTAAAAGCACAGGAAGCTGTCACTGAGGGTCTCTTTGCTGTGGCTATAACAAGACATTATCTGCCAAAGTAGCTGAGGGGCCGGGAGAATGAGGGTAAGCAGCAGGCTCAGTGGAAGGGAAGGATACCCGGGCTCTGATCGTGCTATCAGCTGGATAGCAGAGGGAGGGGCACAAAATGTTGGGGGGAAGTGTGTTACTAGTTGATTTTTATAACTGGAAGGAAGGTGAGGAAAGGCAAGGGGGGAAGGAGCAAAGGGGCATGCAGTATCACTTTAACTGAAAGTTGAGAGGTCAGAAGGTGAAGCAGTGGCTGCAGCTTCATGCTCTGGTAGTGGCCAGTAGCAGCCAGTGGCAGAGGCACAGGGGTGACAAAGGTCAGCAGCAGATGCAGCGAGGGCAATGACTTCAGTGGTAGCTCTGTTAGGTGTTGCTTGGGGGTATCTGACCTGACAGAGAGAGAGAGAGAGAGAGAGAGAGAGAGAGAGAGAGAGAGAGATGTGGGTGTGGAGAGAGATATATTTAGAGTAAATGCAGGTTTTTAAGGGATTTTTAACCATCTGCAGCTATGATAGCACTTCTAAGAGGTCAAAGGTTTTTTGGAGGGATTGAGAATGAATATGCTTCGTGGTGACAGAACTGTGAACTGAGTTGGGCCTTAAGGTGGGGTGGGTGGGGGCTCCTCAGGAACAGATGTGGCTGTATTGCCTCAGAGCATCTACCAAGGAACGTAAATGCAACCTATTCTGTTCACTGGATGGAGAAAACTCTGGGCCTATGGTTTTGGAACTGGGAGGGGGAGCCACTTGTCCTTAGCAGGACACAAGGGTCGTAAGCTTCTGCCAAGGACCTTGGGGACAGCTTCTCCTCAATCTGGGACTGAAAATCACAGTGGGACTCAGGCCACCTGGGCTGGTGTTGGATGCAGGCTGGCAGCAGCAAATAGGCAGGTTGCAGAGGAGAGAAGCTTGGTAGCTAGGCAGGGCATCAGGACTGGGGGTGACCCCCAAGAGCCTCACATGCTTCCCATCGGAGTCGCAAGGTGGGCAGGGGCTCAGGAAGGGTTTTGGCTAAGAGGATCTGTTGGGGGATATAAGATAGGCAGTTTCTGGTGATTGCGAAGGGAGAAGAAAGCAAGGTAGGGAACCTCAGACTATTTCCCACTGTGGAAACAGAAGTTATCTAAATTAATGAGGGTGTCTTAATTAAGAGTTCAGGTATTGGGGGACAGATAGTCTCATTGTCTGACTTGTGAACAGGCTGTTTGGTAAAGAAAAATTAGGCCTTTGACTTTGAGGTCAGAGAGGCCCAAGGGGACTCTAAGGACAGACCTCAGACAGTCTAGGGCAGAAGTATAGTTTTAAGAGGGTATTGAAGAAAAAATTGTTCATAGTACTGAGAAGACAGAGTAGATGGAGGGGTGAGAGGAGACTGAGGAGGACGATCTTGTCATGGGAGTCCCAAAAGGGAGGGAGAGTCAAAGCCCCGCTTGGACAGGAAGCTAAGTAGAGGGCAGGAGCGGCTTGGTATGCCAACCTGACTTCCTAGAGTAGTGCCAGGGCTGGCCGAGAGGTATACATGTGCCGTCCAGATGAGGGATAGTCTTCCTCAGGGAGAAATCAGGATGAAATAGAAAATAGAAGAGCAGAAGAGGATGTCAGAGTCGGAGAAATCCTGAAAGGAACCCTGAAGGAATTCAAAATTATTGAAACTGTCCTAATTGGTTTTGAAGCTGTCTCATTGCCTTTTGTTTCTCAATAAAATTATTTAAAAAAAGAAGTATCCATCCCAGTTTCATGGTTGTTTGCCCAGGTCAAGGTCAGGTGGACTTGTTTTTGGATTTTGGGTTTGGCTTTGAATAGAGCCAAGGGGGAGAGAGCTTTGGGGCAGAGCAGCAGGGAAACCAACAGGGAGAGGGTTTAGGGCAAGGTGCCAGGGAAACTTTGCATCCTGACCTATCATCCCAGAATCTATTTGATAGAAAAAGGACAAAGAAATCATCTGGCTACTTCCTGCTGGGTGGTAAGGGATCTACCTAATTAAAAAATTAAAATAAGAATTGGAAAGGGAACAGCTGTGGTGCACACCTAGAGTGCTCCAAAGGACCCATGACATAGCCCTCCTTCTCAGGGCAGGAGAGGACCAGCGCTCCATCTGGAATAGAGGCTTCCTCTCATTATTACAAAGATTAGAAGTATCTAATCAGCAGAAAATCCTAAATGCCAGCTGCCAGCACACACAGGGCAAAAAAAAAAATTCCCAAAACAACCCAGAACTGTGTCAATTTCTGTGAGCAGAAAAGGGGTCTCTTGAGATAGGAAAAGGCATGCAGAGGACCACCAGGGCACCAAACTCCCGGACCTCCTGTGCTGAGCACCAGGCAGCAGGGAGACTGGCAGAAGGGGGAGGAGAGCTTAATGGCAGGTGAGTTGTGCCATGTCCTCCTCTTCCCAAATGAATCCAGGGAGCGGGATCTTGAGTCCCAAAGAGGAGATAGCATTTACTCATGCACACAGCGTGAGCTCCACGGGGGAAGTGGGCCTGTGAACACTGCCACCCCTTGCCACTCCAGGACTCCAGGGCAGGCAGCTAAAGTGGCTGCCAGCAATGGGGAGTACGTCAGGAGGCCGGAAGTTGCCTCCAGTTACAGCAGAAAGGGAGCCCTGCAGGAGCCCTGCTGCTTTGTGGAGACTGTGTATTTTCTTTCTGGAGTGTTTACTCTGGGTTCTTGCCTTTCTTCCCTTCCCTCCGACTTTTTTTTCCATATTTATTTTTTCCAATTTCTTTTCAATGTATCAACTTCTTTAATATGAAAATATACTCCAGGTTTGTTGTGCAGCCCTGCACTTGGGGCGCTCTGAGAGGGTGAATGCGACTGGGCCTGGTGGTGCATGCCTGTAATCCCAGCTCTTGGGAGGCTGTAAGCAGGAGGATCACCACAATTCCGACCTATTAGTGAGACCCTGAACATCCTGTAGACCCTGCCAGAAAGAATGAATTAAAGAAAGAAAAAAAGAAAGAGGAAACATAAATTTCACTATTTTTTTAAAAAATCTAAACATTTCTTATAAACTGTACAATAAGTAAACCAACTTTTTCATGCAACTGCATTTTGCTTTTGCAGTAATACTATATTTTACCCATATTTTTCCATTAAAAATTTCCTTTTCAGCTTTTCCTTTCTGCTCTGTTTTTTTCTCAGACTTCCTATTTCTCTTTAGCCATCTTTCGTCCATGCTCTGCTATCTCCGCTCATCCTGATTCTGCCATCACTCAGTTTTCCCTCAGTTCTTTTTTCCTAATAGAGGTAAAACATAACTCCTTGCCTGTTAAATGTGAGGCTTGCTGAGATCTTGTCCTCTCAATACTGAATAATGAATTTCAAGAGACAGAAAAAGTTAAGGATACAAAAGGCTTGTGAAGAGAAACATGCCTGAGCTTGGGGAGGGTTCCTGAAAATGTCATCAAGGCCCATAATCAGCGATAAATTACACAACAAAATTAAAATGAGAGTGTGTGGGGGTCACACTGTAATCAACCTAGAGGACTGTAAGTCTTGCCGCTTGGCTGACATTGATCCAAAAGAGAGACAAATCACAGAGCCAGGGTACATGGGAGGCGCAGAGGCCTGTGCTCACTTACCAGCAGCCAGCCACCAGGGCGCTTAGCTGGGCCCCTGGAGCACGCGGCGCCAGTCACAGTGCTACCTCAAATTGCTGCTTTTCTCAAAGGACTGGCATTGCCTCTTCATTCCAAGGCTGGACTCTCTCCAGAGTTGCCTCAAGCCACCACCCTGATGTCTCTGCTTCCTAGGCTGACTCCGACGAAGGCCCTGTTCTGCTCTGACTGTATGCTAACTTTATGCTAGATGCCTGTAGTAATGTTACTTACATATGGCAGGTTCCCGCATGTGTACAAGAGTTGAGAAGAGCTAAGCAGAGCTCTAACTTTAATGGAGTCACTCATCATCCTTTCAGGTACCCCTAAAAAAGTTTTACTTACAGGATTTGAACAACTTTAGACACAAATGTGGCAGTAAGCTCAGAAAACCTCACAGTACTCTTCAGCGCTTAATTTAACCTCTCTCCTTCTGCGTCCCTGCTCTACTCGCTTAGCACACCTCCATGCCAACCTTTCAGTCCAACTATGAAAGGTCTCCAGCAGGCTTTGACCCTCACATCTTTATTTACTAGTATTTGTCCTTTCTCACTCTCCTCCTGTTGCTTTGTCCTCTTTTTTCTCCTTCAGTTTCTTTGTTTTCCTCCACCTCCATGTAGCTAACTGCAAATAATGATACAATATAGAGTACAATGAAGCCTAAAAAAAGTAAGAGTATAAAAGCATTATAATACATATGCCTATGTCTGTTTGTATCTGCTGATGCTATTATAAGCAATAGAAATTATCTAAACCAACAATTTGTTTTAGTCAAGACTTACTTAGTGAAACTAATTCGCAATATAAAAAACAAAGTGTAGAAAACAGTATCCTATGAGCCAGTACCTTGAAAACAAGAAAAGAGAGCAATTGTATTCTCAGAAGAAGTAAACTTTGGGCCCAGGGAGATAGCTCAATTAAATAAGCACCTGCCTGGCAAGTAAGGGGTCCTGAGTTCAATCCCCAGTAACATAAGAAGAAAAAAATAAATAAATGAAATAAAGAAACAGTAAACTTTTAGCTGAAACCAAGTAGGGAGGCAAAGAAAGTCACCACATATTTATTATTTACTAAAGGAATAATTTGATAGAGATAACAGATGTCAGTATATATGTATCATATATAAATCCACCTAACTTCATAAAACCAACACGGCTATATATAGGAGTTCAAATAAATATTGCCGTAATCATAGATGGTGACTTCAGTATCTCACTTTCACAAAGAGACAAATTAAGTAATGAAAAACTTTTAAGAACTTATTTTATTATTGTTTTCTTCTTAGTACACATTGTTTAAAAGATACAAACACCGTGTCCTATTCCACCACAAAATAATGACAGACACTGAAGCTTCCTCCAGAGAAGCGCACATAACTCTGATAGAACTTGTTCTCCAAAACTTGGAAAATATTGAAGAATTGTAAATGGATGCTACTAGAGATCATACTCTTAAATGAAATAAATCAGCCCACATGTGCAAAGTTTGTATTGTCCCAGTAGTGTAAGAACCTGAAGAGTAAATAAAATCGGAAGGGTACCATAGATCCTGTGAAAAGGGAACGAATCTTCCAAATGGAAGGAATTACTGAGATGAGGAAAGAAAAGGAGAGGGAGAGGGAGAAAGAGATGCATCTGTATATGTATACAGGATGGCTGGGGTAATTGCGCTGTGGATTTCTGTTGGTCTATGGAAAGGAGCAGCTTCATTTTCTTTGTCTTTTTTATCAGTTTGTATCATTAACTCTCTTCTTAGTTACTTGTAACTTTTTTTTCTTTTTTCACTTTTGCATCCATATACCTGGTAACTGAACAGCTAAGTTGAATCCAACATGTACAGTACAACAAATAATGTGAAATTCATATTATTTTGTTTAGTGAAATTCTGTATCATTTCTAATTATTTTATTACTATTTTATGTAGTTTCTAGAAAAACTTTTTAAAAATTTAAATATGAAAGGTGGAGCTGGTGAGATAGTTCAGCGCCTTGCTGGCAAGCTGAAGGACCCTGTTTCGATCCCTGGTACCACATGCTGTGCCAGCCCTGCCCTAGGCCCTCCAAGTTGTTCACTGAAACTGGGTTTGGTGGTCTATGCCTGTAATTCCAGCACTGGGGAGGCTGAGACAGGAGGATCATTATGGGCCTGAGCTGCATAGTGAGACCCTGTACCAAATACATAGCTTAAATATAAAAAATAAGATAAAATAAAAAATGAGTAGATTCTTAAATCACCAAAAGTAATCAAAGTTCAAAAGAGAATGCACATTATTGAATATCAGACAGTGAATCTGAGGCAGAAACAAAAAGTGAAAACTACCAACTATGAAAATCAAGGACATATGTTCTCACTTAATTGAACAAGATCTTCAGGGAGGTTATAACACCAATACTCTTCATACTTTTTAATGAAAATGAAAGGGAAGAAGTACTTCTAAACTCACTCCAGGAAGCCAACATCATTCAATCCCAAAAACAGACAAGAGCTCAAAAAAGAAAACGTTAGAGTCCAACCATTTTATGGGATATAGACATAAAAATCCTCAACAAGATACTGCAAGTAGAGTGTATCTAGTCAACAAAAGCATCACACAGCAAGTTTGCTGCATCCTAAGGAAGCCACGCTGGCTCAGAACATAGTCCATGCATACAGTGCCTTACAAAAGCAAAAGCAGAGGCCAAAATCACCTGAACATGTAAACAGCTTTGGAGAGGGCTTTTGACAAAAGTCAACACTTACTCCTCAATAATAACCCCAAAGAAAATACATACGGCAGGATCTTATTGCATCTGACAAAAACTATAATGTAACCATCTACGATCATGTGATGAGACTGGCAGAGAAGCTTGATTATTTCATTCATTTGAATTCTAATGACAAAAGGATGGCAACATGGGGGTGTAAATGCTTTGATGATTGTATCAGCTAGTAGAATAATTAGTGCTGATTATCATACATTTTTCAGAAGAGACTTTTCCCTTTTCATCTCATTTCCACAAACACAATTCTACACTTTCTCAAGGTGTTTGACATTTTCACTTTAAGAATGTTCATTTTCTTCAAAGACACTATTTTTAATGCATGGTATTGTACATTCCTATACAATGATTCAATGGCACAGTAGTATCATAATGTCATGGCTCTGCATCTGAATAATTACCGTCAGCACAGACTCAGCTAAAGGCTTATCAGAAATGGACTAGGAGTGCAAGTGATTGTCCAAAGTGCCTGGACTCAGTTCTCTCCAGTCAGGCTCATGTTGGTGTTAGTGCCTCTGTTGATTGGACTCCACTTTCACAGCCACTAACAAATTCTGTTTTGAAAAATATCATAGCCCTCTTTTGCTCCTTGAGCCTTGAAGAGTCCTCAATAACTTTCTGAACCTCTCTTCTTTTTCTCCCTGGAGGTTACTTTATCCTCCTTAAACATTCTTCTCCTTTTGTCTTCTTCTACATGTTTTCCTTCTACTATCCTAGCTGTATCAGCAAAGACCCCATTTTATTTAGTATTTCTATTGCAGACTTCTCTGTGGGTCTACAGTGGCCTTTGACAGGAAGTCAGTTCATTTGCCTGGACTGGTTGTGACTCAGGTTGGTTCTAACTCAAGACTATTTTTTCCTACAAGAAATAATGGAAATACTCATAGCACACTCTGAGCCTGCAAAGATGTACCTTATCTAGCCTTTGCATAATAAAAAGGCTTGTATAATACATATGATTTATCAGAAACAACTATAGTTTCCCTAGTGCATTCACCAAAGGGTTATAACATGTGCCTAATATACCAGAAATAATTTGACACTGTTCTCACCATTCAAGTTGACATCTGAAGCTTGCAGCAATGGAGGATGAAATAGAAGGTAGTTGTTGGAAAGAGTGTTCCCTTCTCTAAGAACATCTGGAATCTGACTCTTTGAAATCTGTTCTTTCTGTCCTTGTGAATCTGTAGGACCTGCTTCTGGCTCACTAGGTATCAATATTTTTTTAAAGTAATAACTGAGCTAAAGTTGTATGTTTTTGTCTTTTTTTTTTACTACTATTCAATTTTATTGTGATTGTTTTCTTTATCTTCCCTTTCTTTGGTTTCTTTTCCAGCTTTTTAAAAGCCATTTGATATCAGTAGTCTCAGTGATTATATAAAGAACTGACTAAGTCACAACTGTAAGCATGCACATCTGAGCTCATACTGATACTTTCATGAGCTTACATAATTTTCTGGCACTGTGAGTCTTTGTTTAAAACCACACTAGAGTCTGGCATTTGAGTCATAAGTTGAGACTTTGTTCATAAATTAAACCCTAAATGCTGGTTGTTATCGAAAATGTCCTTACATAAAGCCATTTGTGAATCGAGCATGCATGGTAGTTTCTAACTTTATTTAGCAAATTTCAGGACAGTAATTTCTAAAACCTCTTGTATTAGGCCTTTAACTTTATATCAACATTAATTATAGGAAAGTATGCATATTAAATTGCCTGATATTGTTCCAACAATATCATACCATGATCAACATCTGAGTGTGAGTGTATCTAAATTATAACTTGTGAATCCCACAACTTCACAGCTCACAAATCCATACTTCCTAGGTATTTCCAAATCAATACATTGATTCCATTTTCAGAAAACTGTGAATTCTTGTATTCATGCAATACAACTTTATTTATCAATATATTCTTCAAAATACTTAAATATTTTTCCTATCTCTCACTTATGAGTAATAAAGTTTAGTTTTATCTCATATGAGCTACTTGACTTGGTCAGAATTGCTTTCTTTCTTTGTCCTCTGTTAATATTCTAGATTTATTAACAAAAGTGTAGAATAAAGTCATAAATGAGTTTATACCAAACTTTAAATTACAAACTATTTCATAATCATAAATTTGCATGAAAATTCTTCTCATACAGCTTATCTGTTCCTTATCAAGTTATAAATTTCATACTTTCTTTTCCAATAGACTATTATCTTTCCCATAAATGTTTTCTGACTTATATTCATTCCTGAGCCAATTTACCTTTTGAACATTTTTCTTTAGGATATAAGACTGAACTTCTCAAAAATTGCTTTGTGTTTCACTTTATCTTTGTGAATTTATCATACTATTTGCTTCCTTTTATTGTTCTTAATTTATATTTATCTTATTTATACATCTGCATTTTCCTTTGTTTCCTGCCTCTATATCTGGAATATGTGCCCAGGTACTTAAACTTTTCTTTTCTTTTTTTTTTGTTCCATTTATTTTTATTTTATTAAAATACAAATATCAATCAGACAGTTTCAAGACACCTTAACCATACAGAGTCGATGAGTTAATACATTGCAAACTGTTTTCATAACGTTTTGGTATTGCACAAGGTGCATACATGAAATTATATTTACAGGTTTTTTTATAGCTGAATTATATCAAAGATTCAATAATTATTTACCTAGTGGATGACCATAGCACTAAAAGCCAACATAATATCCTGTCCAACCACCATTAGTGCAGATCTTGCCTCTCATAGAATTATGTAGAAGCACAGCGTTATCTATCCCAACTGTACTGTCTA
>PVKA01009025.1:0-17647 GCA_004027165.1 Ctenomys sociabilis
TTTTTTTTTTTTTTTTTTTTTTTTTTTTTTGCAAAATACAGATGGTATCCACATTTATAGATTAAGTAGGCAAACGTGTAATTTTTTTCGTTGCAAGATAACCTAGCTATTGATAGAAAAAGAGCTCTAAACTAAGGGTGTCTACCTCCCCATTCAATAACCCTGCTGTTTTATTGTTTAGGAACAATAAAGGAGAAAGAGCTTGGTTTTAATTCTTGGAAATTGAAGAACTGCTGGAGGGATGAAGAACTGCTGGAGGGATGAAGAACTGCTGGAGGGGTGAAGAACTGCTGGAGGGGTGAAGAGCTGCTGGAGGGGTGAAGAGCTGCTGGAGGGGTGAAGAGCTGCTGGAGGGGTGAAGAGCTGCTGGAGGGGTGAAGAGCTGCTGGAGGGGTGAAGAGCTGCTGGAGGGGTGAAGGGCTGCTGGAGGGGTGAAGAGCTGCTGGAGGGGTGAAGAACTGCTGGAGGGGAGAAGAGCTGCCTTTTGGCAGATGTGCTTCACCTTTTAGTGACTCTAAAGTACCAGCCTCAAGTGAGGGGGGAGGCTTTTAAAGTTCTGGGCAGCAGAAGCAGTTGGCACTTCTGGGTCTAGGGATGCTAGACGGCTTTGAGAGAGCCATGGCATCCTTCCTCTGTTCTTCTCTTCCTCTTTTCCTCCTCTTCCTCTATTTCTCCTCTCTTCCTCCTTAATTTTCCTTCAGTTTTTTGATCCTTTTCTTCCTCCATTTCCCTCCCACTCTTCCTGCATGAACATTGTCAAATGTTTGACTAGTATTAAGCATTCTAGAAATGCACTCTAATAAGACATTGTGCATGTTAATACTGAAAAAGTTTTACAGTTTTTGTGACATCTAAGTAATATAGGAGTTGACCATTATAATAGGATTCTAAGGAATAAAAGACACTGTCTTGGTATTTGTTATCACTGAGCTATCTATCCTTTCAATTGAAGCATTTACAAGTACATATTTGCTATGTATATAACCAAGTTGCCAGTTGCTTTTATAGTTTATTCTGATACTGTCTTTACTTTTTATTAATTTTATTGAGAAACAAATAGCAATGAGACAGCTTCAAAACCAATTAATAGGACAGTTTCAATAATTAATACATTGTATATTGTTGTCTTCATAGTGCTTATTGCATAGTACAAGGGGCAGACATGATATTCTATCCAATCTTTCTTCTCATTGAATTAAGAGAAAATAGCAGTATGTCTATCGTAACTATTTTTTATTAATTTTATTGAGAAACAAATAGCAATGACACAATTTCAAAATTGATTAGTAGGACAGTTCCAATAATTAATACATTGCACATTGTTGCCTTCGTAGTGGTTATTCAATAGTAAAAGATGAATACATGATATCCTGTCCAAGCATTATTAGTAGAAATCTTTCTTCTCATTGAATTAAGACAAAGTAGTTGTATATTCTGACATGGTCTTTGGAGGTCTTCTCTACAGCTTTGTTAGCATTAGCATTTTCACTACACCTATGAATTACTGGAGAATGAAAGTCTCAAACCATAAGATCTTAAGATGGGAGATATTTTTTGCAGTCTTTTTTTTATACAGTTATTAAAAAGGAGCCAATTTAGGAAAAGCTAGTGTTTTCTTGATCAATTATTTGTATCATGAGATGGCTCATTTGATGACCACACATTTGAGAGTTTGATTTTAATTATTTGTTTATACTGTGAGCTCAAGTTAATATTGCATTCTCTCAGTACATGTTATCTATATTAGTAAAAATAAAGTATTTCTTCTGTATGATATCTAAAGTAATTTCTAGTCCTTAAAGTCTAAAATTAAAATAAAATCATAGTTTATTGTTGAGTATTAGGTAATTTGTGATGTTGACCACTCATACAAAAACTTTTAGAGAACACCTAGTCTTTGAACACCTAGTCTTTATAATGTATGTACACTGACTAGTTCATAGCCATGCGATTCCATACAGTATGTGTCTATATTTTGTTTACTGTTTCTTTGGTACATCAATATATATCACTGCCAGATTATAAATCATTTTAATATGTTTCAAAACAGACTAGACATTTGCAAACAATATCGACTGAAATCTTAAAACATAGGGCTTCTTTCTCACTGGTACTTAAGATATGAGGTTAATACCTTCTCATTCCTTAAAACCTATTGTCCATGTCTAGTATAGCCTTACTGTTTCTACCAGGTTTATGCCCTCAGGCCTAAGATACAAGTCTTCAGTATTCCACATTACTCTCTGTGAATGGCAAAACTCCAGATACTCTCATTCATATAAACAGTATAAACACTAGCCAAACAGCCAGACTTCAAGTCTTACTGCAAACTATGTTATAAGTAATGCTATCATTGTCATGCAATTCTAGAATTCCTCTGGGATAGGCAATACCTGTCTATGGTAGTTTCAGCTATTATAAAAACTACTATATACTAGGTAGTTAAACAAAAGAGATTCATTTTCTCATAATTCTAAAGTGAATGAAGAGTCCAGGGAGATAACCAGTGGCTTAGGCACTTACCTGGAAATCTTAAGGTCCTGAGTTCGATCTCTGGAACCAAAAAGAAAAGAAAATAGAACAGAACAGAACAGAACAGAAAAGAACAGAACAAAATTGGCCTATGGAAAGGATTTTCTTTTGGCCTTCTCAGATATGCTTTTTTATTAAATTTTATTGAGAAACAAATGGTAATGAGACAGTTTCAAAACAGATTAATAGGACAGTTTCAATAACTGATACATTGTATATTGCTGTCTTCATAGTGCTTATTCATAGTACAAGAGGCAGACATAATATCCTGTCCAATCTATGAAAGGAGAGAGGGACAAATAATCTCTTCTTATAAGGATAGTAATATCATAACAAAGGCTCTACCCTTAAGAAATAATCTACTGTTACTGATTCTCAAAGGACCTATCCCTATCCCAAGTTACATTAACACTGCAGGTTACAGTTTTGACATTGGAATTTGAGTGGGAAGGACAGAATCTTTTATCCATAGCTGTACCTTTTATATATTGGAAATGGGATTGAGGCATACAATATAACTCATTGTCTTTTGGTGAGGAAGTGCCAGTAGCATGCCAGTTAAATACAGTAGTATATCATTGTGGACCCCAATGCTTGTATCAAGATGTATCAGCTGAGACTGATATGGTATCCAAGGACTTACTTTTCAGTGCTACCATTTATAGAATGTCCTTGAGTACTTACTATGCTACAGATTTGAGTGATTCATTCTACCCCAGTTCCTGATTGTGGAATTAAAATTGCATAATTTATCTGGCTACCATTCAAGTGGTGGCCATCTAACAAATGGCAGGGTGTAGCTTTATATTTGAAGGCTAGGGTATTCTTCAAGCAGGGAGAGGAATTCAGACTCTTTCAAATTCTCTGTCCTCTCTCACTTTATACTGCTCCATTCTTATTCACTTCCATAGGAAAATGAAACTTTATAAGAATGGGAACTTCCAAAGAGTGTCTGAAGTCATGAATAGATGACTGAGTAAGACTTTCAATGATCTTAGTTCATAAAGAGTACATTGAGTTGTGCTGAATGATCAAGTTTTCCTTGCCTGTAGTTGAGTCACCTTCCAGAGAAAAAGAACAGAGCAGTTGTTCACAGCAGCAATTAGCCAAGTTTCAGGTACATTTGTGTGGCCAAAGCTGTGGAAGTTTTGGGGTACTGAGTGCCCAAGATTCTCTCCTGTCTTGTTCCCACAGTTCAAGGACTACCGTGTCAGGCTCAGGCTCCTGGTGTCAGGGTGAGTGATACCTCTTGAAGTTCTGAGTGAAAAGGATTAACTGAGTGAACACTGCTTGCACATGTGGTAGGGCAGCTTAGCAGAGCACTGAGGTCTTGCTACCTGGGATGTGACCCTGGGAATAAAATGCATATGGGAGTTGGTGTCTATGGGCATGAGTAAATTGAAGGCCCAGTCTAATACTTGAGTGAAGCTAGGTTGGGAAAATGCACATTATTTATTTATTTACTTTTTTATTGTATTTTAAGGAATTGTCCACAGGGTGTTCAGGGTCTCCCTACTAGATCAGCACTGGGATTGCAGGCATGTGCCACCACACCCAGTCTCAAATGTCATCTCAGCATGCTCTGGGGGTGAGGCCAGCACCATAGGCCTGGGGATTGAACCCTTGGCGCCTGTGCCTGCTTGCAGGAGCTTAATCCACTGAGCTATATGGCTGGAACTATTTTTTTCTTTTTTTTTTTTTTTTGGCAAAAATAATTTAAAAGTGTAAATTTGTATATGTGAGACAAAAGTAAGAAAAACAACAATAAAAGCTCTATGGTGAATTCACAATTGTTGTTTTTGTGTTCTCAGGAGCATACATCATTTTTAGGAGACCTAATGAACCAATGAGTGGGCGATTTAGTTCAAAGAGGTATTTATACTTGTTCAACATTGTCTACTGATCCCTATATAACTACTGATAATTCACATTGCATCCTTCTCTGTGTGAATTTATAAAGTAGCATTGCTTTTTAAAAATACTTCCACTTATCAGGAACTTAAATAGATTTTGGTAAAATAATTCATTTTACTGCCACCTGCTGGAAAATCGTGGTACATAAATATATGTATTCTGTAGAATAATAATGGCATTGCTGTATGAGGAGCTTTGAACCATATAAAACCACTCCAATCTCAAATGAATATCAGTTACCTACACTAGAATTAACAAAATATTCTCTTGAAAGCTTTCTGTGATGACATTTCTTCTAGTTGTGAATCTGTGAGGATACAAACTTGAATTTACCAGCAACCAAAGTTCAAAGAAAGTGCTCTAAAAGAAAGAAGCCAATTCATGAAGCGTGTGGTAGGGTGGCAGAGTTACAGAAGTAGAAGAAATAATCTCAATAGTCCTACAAGTTTTGCTCTAATTCTACCTGAAGATATTTCTATCAATCATCTTTCTTTCGCTCATTAAAGTTCAGTTTCTGTTACATAGGTAAGAAGCTTTCTTCCATACACTGGAGGTTGTTTTAGTCCACTGTTATAACAAAACATTATAGACTAAAAAACAGTGGGATTTTTTAAATAGCAATGAATCTGGAAGTTGAACAGAGATGTTAGAAGACTTTCGTGTCTTTGAGTGCCTGCTTTCTCACAGATGGTATCTTTTCACTGTAATCTCAAATTACGGAATTGGAAAAGGAGTTCCCCATTCTCTCTTAGAAGAGCACTAATCACACGTGTGAAGGCATCTCACTCATGACCAAATCACCTCCTAACCCAAAACTTTGTTGGTTAGGATTCAAGCGTAAGGATTTTGTTGGGACACCAGTATTTGGACAGTAGCAGAGGCCCAATGAAATGAGTTGACTAGTTAGGAAAAAAGATAATGATGAGATTTTTCTGATGAAGCCATTTTATTATGCAAATACTATCGTATACTAAGCTTGTGTGTAATATCTAGTTGTTTCTGCTGGAACAATGTCATGCTAAGCCCAATGGCATCTCTATTCTATAAGCCATTGTATCTTTAAATACTTATGGATACGCTACTCTGCAACACAATTTTATTGCCTTGGGTTACTATAATGAACTTTCAACCACATTTATTATTTTTTTTATCAATATGCACCTATAGTACATCCAAATATCTTTTATGGCAAAGATAGTTAATATAGAAAAAGGAGACATTCTTCAAACAAAAGAAAATAATTTAACAAAATGCATAAGTGGTATTATCTATTAATTTATTTATCTCTAGATATGAAATATTGAGAATGTTATTTAACCTCCCAGTGTTTTAACTTTTTATTTATAATATGAAGAGATTTGACTAAATGATCTGTAAGGTTTATTCCAGATAAAACATAAGGTTAAGTTTTAATCTCACACAGCACTGTAGTCACAAATCAACAACTGAGTAAGACCCCTCAGGGATGTGGTATAGCAATTTGAGTTTGCGTTAAGCTTTGATTATTCTAGAGTTTGAAAACCACTAGCTGGCCATAAGCAATATATTTAATAGTAAATGAATATATGCAGACATTTCCTAATTTTTCTCAGATGGGTCACTAGGAATATTTTCCCTCACACTTTCTCAGATGGTAACAATATTTTCCCCCACACTCTTAAATCCTTCCCCAGAACTGTTCACTCTCTTCTGTTCTTGCAAGCTCTTTTGGTCAAATTTAAAGACATTTTATTATTCATGTTATCATATACGAGTTGGATTTTCTAAACAGAAATAAGTTGATGTGAAAAGAAAGTCTCATTTAAGGCACTTTTGTATAATTCTTTGAGAATTGACAAAAGGTATGGTAATGCATCATGAAGAATCACTTAGGGGCCAGGGAGATGGCTCAATGCAATAAGCGCTTCCATGGCAAGTGCAAGGGCCTGAGTTCAATCCCCAGTTCAGAAAAAAAAAAAAAAAAAAAAATCACTGATACAAAGTGCTTATACAAAGAAAACATTGTAGGAACATTTTTTAAGTGTTGTGATTTTAATATTTTGTCAGTGTTATAAGATTTTTCTGAATGTTAAAAATTAATTCTTAGGGATGAATTACAGTTGCAATCATGCACACACACATACACACACACACACACACACACATCTGAGAGTACTAATAAAGATTTACAATTAAAAAAATCAAACACCAGATGATCTCCTATAATTATCTGGGCCTTCCTGCTTCAATTTTTACAAAGCAAAGGAAAATAAAATATTTTGGGAGTAAAAATAAGACTTTCCTCTGTTTAGAAATCTGTTAAGCCAAGTATATAATGTCTTTTTGGTGTGTATTCACTCATTAGAAACCATATGAAGTGTTACTTGCTTTGTATTCTTTATATTGTGACTCTAAACCATTATGTGTACTGAAAAAATTTAGGATAAATTAAAGGAATGAAAGTTTTTTCCATATGGGTAATAACAAATAGGAAGTAAATAGATTTGATTTATATGTTTGTGTCTTTTTTCATTGTCCTCTTTCCCCTTACTTTTAATTCATGATACAATTTTCTCTAGGAATATTTTATGAAGACTTGGCTTAGGGAGCACTTAACTAGTGGAAGACAGTGGCAGATGCACTGCTGGGTCACTCAAATTCCTGTTTGGCTTGGAAGGCAAATTGGACTCTTTCTGTAAGTTGACTGGATATTGTATATAAGCATTGAAGGATAATGGCCATTATATGAGAGCATATTGTGATGTGGATGTGGAAAGTTTGATTCAGAGCAGCAGTGATGATTTAGAAAGCAGAGTATTTTCTTTCTCTTGATTCAATCTTTAGTAAATGTAAATCTTTAAATCTAGATATTGTTACTATTTTGTCATTTTGGAGAAAACCATTACGTCTTTTCCTTTTCTCTTCTATCTTTCCTTAAAATCACCCTAGAGTTTTGCAGATTTCTTTATTCCCTTGCTTGCTATTGGGAGGCAAATATTCTAATATGGAAGAGCAGCATTTTCTTTGTGTTAGCTCCTTCCATACCTAAATACTTAGCTTTCTTCAGATATGAAATAACATTAATGATCAGAATTTCTTGTGTGTGTGTGTGTGTGTATTGGGGTAAAAACCAGATACAGTTTTACTGTTATGTATTTATAAAGAACTTTAAGAGATTAAAGGCAGCTAAAGAAAACCCATGCTCCTCACTTCAGAGAACTCAGGCATATTATTTAACACTTCCAAACATTTCTTTGGTTTTTCTCCTCTGGATTGACTCGCTGAAAACTGCTTTTTCCCCACTCATGGTGATTGTTCTACATACTTTCCACCTTTCATTTTCTTCTAGTTTTTGAATGCACATGCCACTTTTGTGTGTTGACTTATCTTAAATTTCTATTCTATTCATCTGTTCTCATTTTCTATTGTTACTGCAAATACAGCCTCCAAAGCCCTGCCAAGTGAGTTGCTCATCACTAGGATCTTGAGCTTGGGGAAGAGGAGAGCTGCCAGGATATTCCTCATGTGTAGAGAGGCCTGCTAGAGCTATTTGGAATCTGAGAAACTAGAGACAGAGAGCTCTTCTAGGGCATGACCAAAATGAGAAGCCTATTAAAATATGCCTGGAGGAGTGCATATTCAAGAAAACAGAGACAGCCCTCAGGTCAGTAGCCAACAGTTCAAGAGCTTGCTACAGAAGAAATGCAAACTCTAGATAATGAAATGGAGGCCACCTACTGGGAATGAGTTGCAGGATTTCTATTAATTTACCTTCCTAAATTCTTCTGGTAGAACAGACAGAAACTTATTTACTATATGTTTAGTAATACAAAACTTGAAACAGAGGCAAAACATGGTTAGAAGAAAAGTTGGAGGCTAACTCTCATGGGCTTCTTAAGGAGACCATCAAAACAGCACCCACTCTCTCCCCAGGTACATCAGCTTAGGTCTGCCAAAGAATTGGCAGGGCTAAGCACAACCCGGTTGACTCAGAAGACCCAGACCTTCTCCTGGGGCCGTCCGGTGGGAGGACTTAAGGTTAATAAACTCCATTAGCTTTAAGTACCACCACCACCAGCGGCAACAGCAGCAGCTACCTCTTGGGGACACTAGCTACACCTCAGAATTGCTGAACTTGGTGATAGCTCGCCCCAAACCTCGACCCCAGCCCGGCAGAATCGCGCAGTTCGCCGAAAGGGTGCGTCTCTGAGGACGAAACTGGTACTAGTTTTAGGGTGCCTGCTGACCTCGACTCCAACGTCTGGTCCCCGCGTGGCGCCTTCTAGGTCACCGGGGTCTCGCGGGTCGGGCAGCAGAAGCGGCCCCGCTGCACACTAGGGGCCACGAGGGCCCGGTAGGGCTTCTCGGTCCCCACCACTTTGCGGCTGGCGTCCCTGCCCGGCCGAGCGCGTGTCCCTGGCGCGGGCGCGCGTGTGCGTGTGCAGGCGGCGGCGCAGGCGCGCTCCCTCCCTTGGCTGCAGCCCGCGCGGGGCTCGCGTCGGAGTCGGGCGGCAACGCTTGCTGCGCAGCCGGAGCGGAGGGGAGCTGGGCGGACCGGAGCGGGCCGCCCGGCCGGGGGTGCCCGCGATGCGGGGGACCCCGCGCGGCCGCCGGCGCTGAGCCCGGAGGATGTCCGCCCGGCCCGGGGCGACCCCCGCCTCGCCGCCCACCGCCCGCGGAGCCCCGGTGAAGGAGCAGATCAGGGTCATCGTGCAGGACCTGGAACTGGTGCTGGGCGACCTGAAAGACGTGGCCCGGGAGCTCAAGGAGGTGAGTGGTGCGGAGAGCACAGGGCCAGGCCGGGCCGGGTGCGCGGGCGACTGCGAACTCTGCAACCACGGTACGCGCTGGCGGCGGGGCCGGAGCGGACGGTGTCTCACTTTCCCTTCTTCCTGGGAGAGCTCAACTAGTGTCCGGGCCGCGTGTGGGGTGCGGCGAGTGGGATATCGGGCCGCGTGTGGGGTGCGGCGCGTGGGATATGGGGTCGCGTGGAGCCCGGGCGGGCAGGGGGCGCTCGGCGCAGCCCCGCGGGGTGGGGGCTCGTCGGGAGGAGGGGCGGGACCCCACCGTTGTGCGCGACAGATAGGGCAGGGCAGGGCGTCCCCCACCGCACCCCACGCCGCGTTGCTATCGTGCGGTCTGGAGGCCTTGGCACCGAGCCCGGAGCGGGGCTCCCGAGTGAGCAAGTGTGAGCGTGTGTGCCCGCCTGTTAGTGTTGTGATTGCGTTTGCGCACGCTGCGGTCCTGCCCCACTTCCCCGCTCTAGACTTGTTAACCTTGGGTTAGGGTTCCTCTCCCTGCCCGGTTCGTCCCTCGCCCCGGGATCCAGGCTGCAGAAGCGGCTCTGGGATCCTGCTGGGCGGCGGGGTCCTGAGCCGTCTACCCAGCTGGCGCGGGCGGGGTCCTGCTCGGGTCTGCTCCGGTCCGCCCTGGACGGATGCAGGCGGACGCGATACCCCCCGTAGCGGGGAGATGGGCACCGCATCCTGAGAGTAAATCGGGCGGTTCCCAGTCCCCAATCCGGGGCAGGGGCGCGGACGGCCCCCAGGCGGCTGTGCGCCTCAGGCCGGCGTGCGCCCCGCGTTCTCCGGGCCCGGGCTGTGGGTCGTTACGGGATCGGGTGTGAAGCGCCCCTCGCGGCCCAGGGGCCCCGTGGCTCGTAGGAGGCGGAGCCGGCGCGGCGCGGAACCTGCTCAGCCCCGGTCCCCGCGGGGCGTCGCTGTCGGAGTCCGGCAGAGGAGCTGCGCTGAGTGCAACGTACCGGTGCTGTTCAGCCTTCGCTGCCTGTCTTTTGGCCCGTGTGGCTGGTGTGTTTTCTTTGGCAACCGAGTACCATATGAAGAAGTGCGCCGCCGCCGGGGTCCGTCGCCGGGGCCCAGCTGTGCGCTATGCTGCGCCGTTGCCGAGTCGTCCAGGTGGGACCCCGGGAGGGCAGGAGCACTGTCCCCCGGCGGGGCGTGAGTGGAGGTGTTGTCTGCATTAGGAATCTGTGCTCCAGCCTTGTTCAGGGTGTGTGCTAGTCACTACTTAAACAGAATAAATGGCAGAATAAATGTACGATGTCTGTTTTGCTCTGTATCATCTGTAGAGGTTGGGGAACACGTTGATCTACATGGAAACTTTAACCTCTCTCTGCTTTCAGGACACAAATGTAATTCAGAGTCTGCTGATCTCACCATTACTTGAAGATCTTTAAGGCAAAAATATATCTCATAAAGGAATTAAAAAAGATAGATAATGCAAAACTAGTAGATGAAGAGATCTGACAGACTGAGAACATTTTCATTTGATGTTCTGAAAGTTTTGATTAGTTGCCATAGCCTTGCTGACTAAAAATCTCAGCGTGAAACTGAAATTTATGAATGATAAATTATACCATGTGATCACCACTTGTGTGAATGTCCTTATCCGGGTTTGAACATGGAAGTGTATATACTATGACCAAATATCAGATCCTTAGTTATTTATGTAATACAAATGGGAGTTATGAGGAGAGCAAAATATTTATAGGGCATGTGTAACCTGTGACAATTTGTTCATCAAGTTTCTTTTTGGACGACTGTACGTGTAGCAGAACATGCCTTTCAAATAGTTCTGAAGAAAGGGCTAACTGAAAACTTTGTAAATTGTGGTTTGTTGGTTTCTGTATCTATGACTTATAAGTGTAAATGTACTGTTAATTTATCAATGGTTACATTTAATATTTTGACAGTTTATATAATGGTACATATGTATAATGAAACAAAAAGTTCTATTCAGTATTTTTCTTTTATTGACCATGTTACATCATGTGGTACAATGTAGTAGTGAGTTCTAACTTCTAGAATCAGAATGAAAAATCAAAGAGTTTATGACTGGATCATTATAACAGTCGTATAGTATTTGTTTGTCTTTGCATACTCTGTGCAATTTTGTTTTGTTTTTGCTGTCCTGGGGATCAAACTTGGGACCTTGCACTTGCCAGGCAGGCACTTATGACTCCAAGCTACCGCCCCGGCCCTAGTCCATGCAATTTAAGGAAATTCTGTCCTTTATCTTTGCACATATTTCATCAAAATATTGACAATTTCATTGAGGTTTTTTTTTTAAATTCCTTTCTTCTGATGTTAGTTGTCTGAATTTAAAGAGCAAGGTAGAGTGGAGCATATTAGTAACTATCTAAAATACTTTAATAAAAAATACTTTAATACTTGATCACCAAATTCCAATCTATTCATAAGAATTGTTATTATGAATGTTATGCATTTCAATTTAATGATTAGTCTTTAAATCATAATTCATCAATTATAATTGAATTGTATATTGGAAGAAGGGAAATGGGCTCTAGGACAGTTTTGTTCTGTTCTTTTGAGTAAAACCTCAGATAATTTTAGTTTTTATAAATAAATCATTTTATCTTCTATGCTATAGTGAAAAAGCCTTCAACACAATTCAATGTATTTATTCAGCACCTACCATATTTCAAGTATTATACAATTTAAGTTGAATATATTACAGTTATAGTCTCAGTGCACTAAAAAGTTTATTTTAGGATGTATTAATTCTGTCTTTTAACTTCAGGGATATAAAAAGTCATCACAGGCTGTAGTGGCAAATTTTATTACTCCATACTATGTTTTACTTCCTCAAGCTTAAAGAAGGAATGCAGAGCTGAGAATAATAATTAGTAAGCATTCAGGTATGTCTGTACTTGTCATGTACTTAGTAGAGCAGTGTTCCTTTGGTGAAGAATGTAGAAAGTGAAGAGAACAATGTGGTATGAAATTAAGGGACTTATAACTTCTTCAGGTTGTCATGGTTAATATGAATGGATTAATACCATATACAAATGACCACATATTCTAATGGCACACTTGCTTAAAAACCATGTGGTTTCTCTCTCACATGCGAAAAATTCAAAGCATAAAAGTAAAGAGCAATGTAAAAGGCAGATTAAAAAGAAACAAGAAGCTAGGTCTTTTGCAAATGAGAAAAAGACCAAAGAGACGGAGAGTGGTGGTGGAGAAGGAGACTTGAAAAGAACTGCGATGTGTTGTGTACCTATACCTGTTGCCCACTAAGTGGTCAGACTCTATGGATTGGCAAGTGTGTTAGTGTTATCGCTGTCCAATGAAAAGCACTAGTGATTTTTCTTACCATGTCATAAAAAATAAACTTGCTTAACTTTGAAATATTTGACAAACCACAAAAAATAGTCTGGTTTGGGCCTGATGAATACAGAAATAATAATTGTCTGCAAATCATTTTTGCTTTTAATGTTTCTTCTTTTCTTAATGATTTATTCACTTGAATTTTTGTCGTTTATTGCTCTGGGAAATCTTATAGAGCCTTTTTGGTTAATGAGTCCATACATATAAAACTCATTACTAGAACAAATTGCAGATAATAATCTCTGGAATATTTTCCAAGTTCTAAAGTTGTGAATGAATGGAATTTACAGTTCATTTAATAATAGAAATAGCTGTGCTTTCAACACTTTATATACCAGTCCCTCCTCAGAGAAAGGTGTGTTTATCAAATGCTAAAATGATTTACAATTTTTTCTGTTTAAAGCAGGATGAATGGTTTCATTACAGAATGAAAATGATGCTTAGAAAATAGAGTAAGCATTCCTCATTCCTTTCTTTGGGATGAATTAAACTATTGAACACAGAGATAATTAGCTGATAAGAAACCCAAGTTGCCCTCAGGTATTAGTGTACTTAAGGCAATAATGAAATAAAGGATAATAAAATCAATGTAATAGGTTACCCTGGATTCTTTTTTGTTTGTTTTCCTTTGTTGCTGCTCTGAGAATCCAGGTATTTAAATCTAAATGTAGAAAAAGAAACAGAAATGCTAGTTTGAGCTGAACATATTTGCCTAAACAAGATGAATTATAGAATCCTCTGTGGAGTCAGCTTATGAAAAATTTCACGGGCAGCTTCTGAGAATTAAGTGATAAAATTCCATTGTGTTTCTGATTCAGATCTGATTGAATTGTATGTAACTGTCCTTAAGCTGCAAATGCAAGATTAATACATAACAAAGAGGAGTAGTATATCTTTAAGGAACAATTTTATTTTGCTGATTTCAGAAGTAATATAGCATATATGTATTATGGAAAGTCTGGGAAAATTTTTAAAAGTGAGAAAATTTTTTTTTGTTTTTTTTGGGCAGAATTGGGGATTGAACTCAGGCCCTTGTGCTTGCTAGGGAAGTGCTTATTCCACTGAGCCATCTCCTTGACCCCTGAGAAAATAAAATTTTTAATACTATACAAAAGTAGTATTAGTAACACAGAATTAGTAGCACAGAAGTAAAAATTTTGTTATATTTTCAGTCTTTCTTCGTTAAATAAATATTTAACGAAGAAAGAGTTTGTGAATTATGTGCAGTGTATTTTCTGCAAAGGAGAAAAGGAGCAAAGAGATGGAGAGTGGTGGTGATGAAGGCTACTTTGAAGGACTGAACAAATGTCCAAACAGAAATTGATCATGACCACTATAAATCAGTTGCACATTGTTTTATACTTCCCTCAACACTGGTTATTCCACTTACTCCTAATTTTATGGTTGGGGGACTACCAGCTTGGGCTCCCCTCCTGTTTGACAGGAGCTTTTCATTCTCTCAATAAATATATTCTGCTCATAAAAAATAATTTTATGGTTGTTTGAGTATCCCTAAAAAGAACAGCTTTTGCAATAAACACAGCTCACAGATCTTGTTTTCTGCCAGACACTCTTTCAGGTATATTTATTTATAATGTCATCCGAATTTCAAAATTGATGAAGGTACTGTTATTCTCCATTTTAGGAATAGGAAATCTAGGCCAGAAGGGTGTCCAGTGCCACTTAGCTTGTTAATGGAGAGGAGAAGATTTAACTCCAGATATTTCGAAGTCAAAACCCTAGCATTTTTCTACTAAGATCTATTCTCTTTTTTGTTTATTTTTATGTTTTACATTTTGTTTTCTTTCTTTTTTTTTTTTTTTTTTTTTGTGGAACCAGGGATTGAACTCAGACCCTTGCTCTTTCCAAGGAAGCACTTATTCTACTGAGCCATCTTCCCGGCCCCACATTCTTGTAAGTCAAGGATGAGAACATTTTCAGGATGTGTTTTCACAAATTTTTACTGGCAGTAAAGAACATGTGTGGACATTGTTTCTTGAATTCAGAGATGTTAATGAAGCACTTAATTTAGGGTTTGCTCTGTAGTTTACAGTGTGTATGTTGATTGTTTTTGTGGGAAGAACTTAATTTTATGCACCCTTTGAAAATTAAGGAAATATTGTTAGATCCTTAGTTTGAGTGCTGAGGATCAAACCTAGAACCTTATGACTCCTAGATGAGCACTCTGCCACTGAGCTACACATCCTTGGCTGCTTCACTTAATTTCTTCCATTCTATTCCATTTGGGAAGAATCTTATAAGTTGCCCAGATTTGTCCCAGACTAGCAGTCTTGCCCCAGCCTCCAGAAAGTGGAGATTACAGGAAGGTGCCGCCACACACCACATTTGAAGGTGTCTTCAATTAGTATACATAGTTTGAGTTATATTTTCTCTTTTGTAGTTATCAAACTGCCTTCAAAAGATAATGCTATCACATTGGTTAGGATTTGACAGCTGTTTTTGCTATGATCAATGAATTACATAACCTTGTTGAATTCTTTAGCAGGAAAATTATTAAATTGACTCATCATACCATATGTCCTTTGTAATTAGATTTTTATTAACTTCTGTGCTATTAGGTATAAGCCACTCCCTTTCCCCTTTAATAAAGAATACAAGAGATTATCTTATTCTAAGGTCCTATTTCTTTCTGAGGGTAACTGAAATAGACATGTTTTCTACCTTGAAAGTTAGTATCTTAGCTAGAACTGCTCTACACTATGCTTTCCAGTAGGATCTAGAAACCCAGAGTCAGAAGTATCTCAGCTCTAAATAGCAACCAGTGGGACTGGGAAGATAGCTTGGCATTTGCCTGGCAAGTAAAAGGTCCTGTGTTTGATCCCCAATACTAAAAAAAATGTTCCAGTATCATTAACTGAAATGAAAAAATAAAGACATATTTAATTAATGTCCAAGTTAAAATATACTGTGAAGGTAACTTGTCAGCTCAGAACAAGTAGGGGCCAGGGAGATAGCTCAGTGGAATAAGTGCTTCCTTGATGTGCTCAAGGACTTGGGTTCAATCCCTGGTTCCACCAAAAAAAAGAAAAAAAAAAAAAAAAAACAAGTGTTGCCTTATATGGCATAAGCTATTTTGCTGAAAATGAGAAGACTTATGGATTCCAAGAGAATTAGCAATTAGACCTCACTTTGAGGCAAATAATATTAACATTTAGAATAGAACTTGTGTATATGATCTCTGATTTTTTCCCTTTAATCTTTAAAAATGCTGCATTACATTGGCTTATATCTAAAAATACATTAAAAATATACTGACCAAATAAATTGCCTTCAATGATTTTTAAGTTTTTCCCCTTGAACAAATGTTAACAATAGGGAATATTTCTTCTGGAAAAAAAAGCTTATGCAAAGCGTAAGTTTTGTGCATATTCAGAGAGTCCAGATCCTCTCTGGTAGAAATGGCTCAAGTGAAGAGACAAAATATGATTGATTGCCACCTTGTTTTTTTTTAATATTTGCCAGGTGTTTGTTGCCCAGCTCCATAGTTTTCAGGATTAAAAATATTAGCTCATGAAAGTAACAACAACAACAATAACAGAATATAACTGTAGTCTGATGATTTTATTCCAAGGAGTAAATGAGTGGCACCTTTTCAATTTGCTTCTCCAAGATGGGCCCAGGTAGATGCTATTTCTAAGTGGAAAAAAAGGTAAACACATATTTTTTTCACAGCTCTTCAAATATGAAGAGTGCTCATGTGTTTAAAGGCTAACTCATTATTTTGCTTCTTATGTGTCCCAGGGTTTATCACTATATAGGACAAAATGTTTCCAGAGCTCAGCAATTAGTCATTTTTCTTTCTAGTTTAATACATTTTTTACTAGATTTAATACATTTTTTCTGGTTTAATACATTTTTTATTAGATGGTTGCATAATTTTGGAAATGATATTTGAATATTCATAATATCTAATTTGCCAGCACTCGGGAGGCTGAGGCAGGAGGATTGTTGTGAGTTCGAGACCAGCCTGAGCTACAAAGTGAGCTTAAGGCCAGCCTGAACTGCACAGTGAGACCCTGTCTCAAAAAGACAAAAAAAAATATTTAATATGCATAATGAAGGAGAATAAATTAATAAACCTTTATAATCTTAACAGCTACTCTATGAAGTGTGTTCTGATAGATTTTGGGAGAACAGATGACTGAAAATAGCTGCTGTATTCAAGGATTTAATCATCAGCTTATAGATAAATACACCATAACTTTATGGGACCATAACCTTCAATCTATACACCAAGAAAACTAGGTTAGTTACTTCAAGAAAATCCTACCATGTAATTCAGCCCCCTCATTAAGTGTGTCTGAGAAATGTACCATGTTATGTTGAAAACAGTTCCTTTTTCCAAGTGGATTTTAACCTAAGGTAGAAGAAAATTTAATAGGGATAATAATCTCAAGTATCAATTCAACATACATGTATAAAATGAATGGGTTTTTTCAATTTCAATATTTTACTTTTTTTCTCAGCAATTAGTTATTATTCTCACTAAAATGTGTTGAACATTCATGTTTGGCACAACTTTGAGCACTTGAGATTTTATGATTTCTATATTTTAAATTGATTTAAATAAGACATTTGAGCCTGCCTGGCACATGAAATCAAGGTCCTGAGTTCAATATCTGATACCATAAAAATAAACAAATAAATAAATAAGACATCTGAAAAATTATAGCAGAGCTATGAAAAAGGTAACTAAATACTTTGTTTTTTGTTTCTGTGATTTTGATAATTCCATAGATCAATTAAAAATAGTTGAGGTTAATGTTGTAATTTTAATTTTAATGTTAGAAATATTTTATATCTGTTGACTTATTTGTGGAACAGATTAAAATTTGCATATGTCTTCATAGAATATTTTTAAGAAATGTTTAGAATTATCTTTTTCTTAAACAGTAGAATTGGGCTGGGAAAGTAGTTCAGTGGCTCAAGCTTGGCCAGTGCCAGGTCCTGAGTTTGATTCCCTGCACTGCACTACAGAAAAGAAAAGAGAAGAATATGGGGGCTGGGGAGACACAGCTCAGGAGTCTAAGCACCTGCGTGGCAATTATAAG
>PVKA01009025.1:17747-47504 GCA_004027165.1 Ctenomys sociabilis
AAAAAAAAAAAAAAAAAAAAAAAAAAAAAAAAAAAAAAAAAAAAAAAAAAAAAAAAAAAAAAAAAAAAAAAAAAAAAAAAAAAAAAAAAAAAAAAAAACAAAACTGGGTGAGGTGGTACACGCCAATAATGCCAGCACTGGGGAGCTGAGATAGGAGGACCACTATGAGTCTGAGTTGCAAAGCGAGACCTTGTACTAAATAAATAAATAAATTTAATAATAGAAAATAAGATTTTGAGCCTTTATTGCTCATTAATGTGGAATAATGTAGAAGAATAAGATTTTAGCCTCTAAACACAAGTGGCTTTGTTCCACACTGTTCGTTTGCGGTATTAAATTCTGCCTTTATTTCTTTCACCAAAAGCAACAGTGATAATGTTCCTTATAGTACTGACTCATCATGCAGAGTAAATGGATTATATGTTATGCACTTTCTGATACATAAGGTAAGCATTGTATGTATGCTTGTCATTATTTTATTTTCTCTAAACCACTTTATTTATTCAACAAATATTTGTTTAAGACCCACTATAAACCAGGCACTGTCCGGGGCCTGTAATAATGAACAAAAGATACAAAATTCATAGAATTTTCAGAGTAGGCAAGGAGAACATATGGAACATAGGCTAATTTAATGAGTACCAAATTACTTATTATTATCATTATTTTTAGTGTACTTCATTGTTGCAGAATCTCATTATGCATCTCAGACTTATGGTGATCCTCCTGCCTTCAGCCTCCCCAGTGCTGGGATTACAGGCATGCGCAATTACCCCCAGACTCTGGCCAGCTCAGCCCACCCTGGTGGCGGGTCTGGTGTGGCATGTGGTGTTGGGGATCATACCATGGTCCCTACGCCTACCTAAGCATGTGCTTTAGTCCGTTGAGTTATCTCTCCAGCCCCCTCAAATTATTTTAGATGTTAGAAAGTAGTAAATTGTATGAAATTGTGAAATAGTATAATGGGATAAACTGTGACAGGGTGGAAGCGGTGGAAGCAGAGAATGCCACCATGCGTGTCATCATCACCACCATCTATTTCTTCTATAATTTATGCCATGCCACAAAGCAGCAACACTGCTATGACCTCACCTATCTGCCCAGAAATGGAGGAGGCAAGAGACACATAAGACTGACGGACACATGAGCCCAGCGGTCTCCCTTCTAGTCAAGGTTGTCATTGACCTCACTGACAAACTAATGGCAGCAAGAAGACAAGCAACTCAGCCTTGGCCTTTCCCATGGTCCTGCCCAAGTTTCCTTTCTTTTATCTCAGTCCTAAAATACATGTGTTCCAAAGTGCAGAGAGAGGGAGAGAGAGAGAGACTTATTTTTTTGAGACAAGGTTGTCCAGAGCAGTCCTTATGGAGAAAGTGGCCTGGTATATTGGAGGAAAAGCTTGCAAGTGAAGATGTGTGTGTAAAGGCATTCAGGGCAGCACAGCCCTGGGTGGAGGGCACAGCAGCGTTCCCCACATCCTCAGAGAACAAGGGTGCATGTGCAGGGAGAGCAGCAAGTGGCAGGACCGGATGCCCTGGGAACATTTTGAAGGACTTCTACTCAGAAATAAATGGGGACTTTGTGGGGTCTTGAGCAGAGAAGTGACTGATCTAATTTATTTCTATCCTTTTATTTATACCTTTAATGTATAAAGCACAAGACTTTTACCAACTCAGAGCTGTTGACTTTTTTTTTTTGTCTTTTTTTTGAGACGGTCTCACTATGCAGTTCAGGCTGGCCTTAAGCTCACTTTGCAGCTCAGGCTGGTCTCGAACTCACAACAATCCTCCTGCCTCAGCCTCCCAAGTGCTGGGATTACAGGCCTGCGCCACCATGTCTGGCTTATTGACATGTTGTATAGGTTTATCTTTGTTGTGAAGTAGTTTTTCATGTGCTGTAGGGAGATTAGCAGTGTCCTCCAGTTTCCACCTACTAGGTGCTAGTAGCAGTCGTAAATGTATTTCTGGGTATTACTTTATATTTCTGGGATGCATTGTTGGACCTCTGCTGAAAACTACTATCCTAGCTACTCCTTCTTTTTCAGTGTTACTTAATATTCCCTTTTCCATCCACTTTTTCTTTGCATATCCATCAGACATGGGTACTTTATTTTTCTTTCATGTCTTAAATCACTTGTTTTTTGAAAAAAAAATCCTTATCTTTTTTTGAATACTCACTTAAATTTTTTCTATCTCTAATAATCTTTTTAAAATATATGCCTTTGAGCTTGATGTGGTGGTAGCACACACTTTGAATTCCAGCATGGCAGAGGCAGGAGGATCACCTTGAGCTCAAGGTCAGACTTGGTTACAGTGAATGAAACTCTGTCTCAAAAAAGTAAAACTCTTTCTCTTTGCACTTGGGAACACACATATTTTAGGACGGAGATAAAAGAAGGGAAACTTGGGCAGGACCATGGGAAAGGCCAAGGCTGAGTTGCTTGTCTTCTTGCTGCCATTAGTTTGTCAGTGAGGTCAATGACAACCTTGACTAGAAGGGAGACCGCTGGGCTCATGTGTCCGTCAGTCTTATGTGTCTCTTGCCTCCTCCATTTCTGGGCAGATAGGCAAGGTTATAACAGGGGTATGGCATAAATCATAGAAGAAATAGATGGTGGTGATGATGACACGCACGGTGGCATCTTTGTGGTGCTTCTGAGATATTGGGTGCTCCTCTCAGCTTGTTTATCTTTATGGTCACCCTTTGATTGCACTACAATTTTTTTATATATTAGAAAGCAGAGACAAGGAAATGAACTGTTGTAATAAATTTTGTGTATCCATGCCCAGCTCCCCGTCTCTAGCAGCAGCACAATTGCTGATGTTTTTCAGGCTTTTAACTGCAGCACAGCCCCTGTATTCTCTTTTATCCTTTACTCCTGGACATAATATTCTTCTTCTCCTTGTTCTTTTCTCTCCTTCCTTCTTTACTTTTTTCTTCTCTCTTTGGTCAGATTCTTCTCCTTTCATATGCCTTTGTGTTTGTCTCAGTTTTTCTTTTTTTCTTTTTTTGACAAATTACCCAACACACAAAATGAATCAAGGAAGGGTTTATTTAGCTCACAGCCAGTGGAGGTTTTAGTCCATCCTCAGCGGGCTCAAGGCACAGGGGCACACAGCAGAGGGCAGCATTCATGGCAGTGGCGCAGAGCAAGAGCAAAGGAAGTGGCACAGCGCAGGCAGCTCGCCAGCCTCCTTTCCTTGCACTGTAACACCGATCACCTGCTCCAGAGCCTGTGTTGCACCTACACCCAAAATAATCAATCACACAAACTCCAGGAGCCACTCCAGGATGGCACAAGGCTTTGTGGGGCACCTGTACACAAACCATAATAGAGTTTTATGCATTCTTTCAAAAATTGTTTTGAATGTATCCTTTATGTATAGAGCTGGGGTAATGAATGTAGATAAATTAGCTAAGTACACATGGACTTTGTCATTTTAGAACTCACATCTCAGTAGGGAGGTAGCATCAAAATAGTAATAAAATTGTATTTTGAGGGGTATTAGGACTACTAAAATGTACACAAAACAACAAACTCCTAAGTAGAGGGTTTCAGATAGACTCCTTTCTTTTATTCCACTGGCACCTGTTCAATAATATGCATATTGCTAAGTTCATGGATGACATTTTGAATAGCTACCATCTAATATTTCTGCATTTCCCCTCCAACAATATATTATTATCTTTATCATCATCATTATTATTTTTAACATTCAAGACTTTTACTTAATATTCTGTCAGATAATTTATATAACTCCTTCACCCATTCCTTTTAACTTAGTATGGCAATTTCATAAAGAAGTTTTGGTTAAGAATGGAATAATATTACGAAAAACATAACCAAATCATTGCTGTTTAAAGAAAAACCACTTTCACTAATTACATTCACACACACAGTATTTGCAAGATAAGCTTGAGAATGGTGGCTGAATGTGGCTCTGCCAGTTCCATGATGGCGAGAAGAGCATGCCAATATATTTTTTATTGTTTTAATTAATTAATTAGATATAAGGTCTTGCGATGCAGCTCAGACTCATAGTGATCCTCCTTCCTATCTTAGCCTCCCCAGCTCTGGGATTACAAGCCCATGCCACCACACCTGGCTTGAGTGGCTGGCCTGGTGTGCCTGGGGTTCTGGCATGGCATGTGGTATGGAGGATTGAACCTGGGTCCTTGTGCTTGCCAAGCAGGCACTGAGACTGCTGAGCTTCTTCCCAGGCTGCAATGTGTTATTGGAGCACTACCTGCTTACCCTCAGTGCACTCTTCTTTTTTGGCCACTTCTTTCCTCCAAAGAGGAAACATTGTTCTCCTGCTATTCAAAATGTCAGATGTCACGACTCTTCATTAAGTCACCATGGTTAACTTCTCTAGCACTTGAGTAGAGTTCATGTGGCCTTCTCCCTGCTGGCTATGCAGGCCAGGAGCTTTGCCATTTCTTATGTGGATGCCCCCCCTAGGCCTTCTGTAGCCCAGTGCTCCTCAGCCACCACCTTGATGATCTTTTCCTGTGAGCTCTACATGTTTCAGACCAGCCTGGAGGATTGTGTCTCCTGTCTGCCTTATTACTGGACCACAGTGATGTGTCTTTGTGGAACTTTATAAGATACTGTCACCACCAATCAATGTGCTGGGCAGTGGAGACAGCTCAGTAGTACAGTGCCACCTGGCAAGTGCAAAGTCCTGAGCTCGATTCCTACTATCTACCTACAGCCCCCTAAAAAGAAAAAAGGTGAGAAACAGATAGAGGTGCAGCATCAGTGCCATTGCACAATATTCATGATGTCAGGAACAGGAAGAATGTGAAAAGAATAACAGAAAAGAATAACAGCACTTGAGCAGTTGCTTTCAGACTCATTACCTGAATAAGTAGATGAAATGCATCCAAGAATTGGCAAAACACAACTTTTGACACATATGCCCTGGGAGGCAGTGATAAGCAGAGCCAAACACTCAGATTTCAGTCAGCTCATTTGAGTTGGTGTTTGTGCAGCATCTGTCTGCTTCAGGTGTACACCAGGATGTCTGTGTGTCATGTCCACTTCATCATATCCACAACCAGATCTTTATCTCTTTCCTTCTCTAAATGCAATCTGCTTTTATTATAGTTTTCTGCTGGATGGTTAAGACAGAGTTAAAGCAAGACCTATGTAACAAGAAATGTAACTTTTGTATCAGATAAGGTCTGTCAGGTACCCTCAGGGTTCATCCTGTAACCCTGTACCACACTTTGTATAGATCCTTTGTCAGTGTCTGCCATGTGGATGAATCATGGCCATTGCTTGACCAATTTGCTCTCTGTGGAAGCCTTAGAGAAAGTTTTCTCTCCATGTGACTCCCTTTAGGCACACTATACATCATCGATCGCATTCCTCTGTAGCTCTATAATCTTCTTGATCAGAAAATTTGTAAAACAACTGAGTTGCATGATGTTACAGTACAGGTTCTCCTATGTCCTGAGTCTTCACTGACCTTGAAAGGCTGGGGCCAAAATGTTGGGTGACCTTACAGCCTTTCCTTTTCTCCAATTTTTAATCTGTAAACTTAGGTTGTTAACCCTTCAGAAAAGCTAATTATTACCCTCCAAGATATGCAGTTCGGTTTACCCACACTATTTGTCTAAATATCAGACATCGTAGGCACAACATGGAATAGGTATTTTCCATCAAGTATTGAGATGTTAAACTGTTAAGTCCTTACAGAATATGAAGAAAAAAATTTAAAAAATAGAAATTAACACTTACATATACTTACATAGATGTTTAGAAATCTATCCATATACAGTATTGTGGTAGGACTGTCCTGTGACATTTTTTGTGTCTTATTTTTCATTTATTATCCTTTAAATTATAAAAAGGAGATATATAATGTAAAGCCATATTAATATACTGAGCTGTGAATGGATCAAGTCAACAATTGCTGTGGATAACCCACTACTTTTGTGGACTGCTGGACTGTGTTGGATTGTTTTGCTGAATTCATGCACCTATAGTATTTAAATGCCAATGGAATACCCATCTCTGACAGCACTAGACAAAAAAGAGGATACAAAGGAAGGACCATTTTGTATTTGTATATATAGAATACTTAGGAGAGATACAGCTACTTTTGCTTAACTCAATGAGAATAAAGATTTGTACTAATAGTGTCTGAACGGGATATCCTGTTTGCTTCTTGTTTTATGGATAGCCACTAAGAAGATAACAATGTATAATGTATTGGTTAAAAATAAATAGATAAGTAAATAAATAAATAATAAAAAAAAATGTAGTCTGCTGCAACCTGCCCTATGTCACTTGCCGGAATCTGGAACTTGGAATCACTGTCAATTCCTCATTCTTCTACTTGTTCTGCCCACCTCTTCAGAAAGCCTGGCTAAATCTGTATTCAAATATTTTTCAGACTCTAACCAGTTCTTAGCCTGTCCACCTTGCTCAACACCAGCACCCTCTGTCACTTGGGTTGCTATAGTGCTATTCTGACAATTCCCCTTCTCTTTTGCTTGTTCAATCTTTTTTTTTTCAGCAGTCAGGGTAAGGAAGATCATGTTGCTCTTTTTCTTTCTTCCTACTTCCTTTCTTATTGTTTACTCCCTGCTCCAGCTGCAGTAATCCTGTTGCTCCAACAAACACACTATCTTTATTTTTTAAATTCCACTCTTGATCTAACTCTTTTGCTTTGTTAAATTTCATTCCTGTCACCTCAGTGTGACCTATTCTGATATCTCCATATGCAGTAGTATGCCCCTGTTTTACATTTCTTTTTAGTACTTACCAGCTTTGATATACTGAAAACTGATTTCACACTTATTTTTGTTTCCCACTTCTCAAATGCCAGCTCCTGGAGGTTATTGATTCTGTTTTGTTCACTTATATATCTAAAACTCTGAAAGCAGAGGCTGACATATAGTAGATGCTTTTTATACAAATTAAGAAATAATTGAATCTTTTCCAACTGTCAACTTATTTTGCCAAAATTCTAAATGTTCAAAACTATCACCTGTTACTTTGCACTGCATGTCCACTTCTTTCAAAGATTGAACATTAAATACAGTAAGTATGGATTCTTTATCTTATAGCCTATTACATATGTGGTGATTTTTGCATTGATTTCAGGATACTCCTGCTTTCTCTTTTTTGACTTAATATCTACTACTCTTATTAAACCGATCCAATTCAAATAAACTCGTGTTCTTATCCTTTGAAATGGTTATAGGATGTCTGAATGAGAGCTAATACACTGAATACTTACTGTATGTTAGAGATAATTCTGAGATTTTTTTAAAAAATTAACTACTCAACTCTTTCCTTCCAGCATCCCCCCACCTGCAAGGATCCCTTCCCAAGTTGTACCGCCTGTATAGAAAATCTGCGGAACTTATGTCTGTATAAGATGTAAAATGTGCCTGCAATTTTAGGGTTTCTCCATCAGTATCTTATTCTGAGACCAACACAGGGATGTCATTTTAAACTACTTAAAACACTTAGAATGATATTATCTAAATCAAATAAAATTTTACTGTCCTCTAATAAAATATGTAACTCAAATTAAGACAAAAGTATACCCACATTTGTATCATTTACTTTTTTCTTCTTGAATAATAACGTGCATTCTTGCCATTAGTTTTATAAACCTTAACTAGAAAATGATATTTAAAAAGAGATACTGTATGCTGAATAAATATGTTTTAAACATTCAATTTGTGAAGCCGGGCGTGGTGGCGCATGCCTGTAATCCCAGCACTTGGGAGGCTGAGGCAGGAGGATTGTTGTGAGTTCGAGACCAGCCTGAGCTACAAAGTGAGTTTAAGGCCAGCCTGAACTGCATAGTGAGACCCTGGCTCAAAAAGACAAAAAAAAAAAAAAAAAAAAAAAAAAAAAAAAAAAAAAAAAAAAAAAAAAAAAAAAAAAAAAAAAAAAAAAAAAAAAAAAAAAAAAAAAAAAAAAAAAAAAAAAAAAAAAAAAAAAAAAACATTCAATTTGTGGAGACATAATCTGTTGACTCAGATGTGTAAGATACCAAGGAACTAGGTAAAGTAGTTGTTTGGCTTCTTTTGTTTCTTTTTTTTTTTTTGTCTTTTTGAGACAGTGTCTCGCTATGCAGTTCAGGCTGGCCTTAAGCTCACTTTGTAGCTCAGGCTGGTCTCGAACTCACAACAATTCTCTTGCCTCAGCCTCCCGAATGCTGGGATTACAGGCATGCGCCACCATGCCCGGCTCCTTCTTTTGTTTCTTTTACATACTCCCCCTAGTGTTCAAAATATGGTTACTTATAATTAACTGACTCAATATCTAAAATACTGATGTTAATGTAGCAATAGGATTTTCTTAACCTAGCATGACTTTGTTTTACCTTGGAGAGTACATAGATATTATCAACTTGTTGAACTTTCAAGTTATTACCTGAAAAATTCGTTCTCTCTCTCCTTATGTAGGAGAATATGATCAGGACTGGCCTTTGCATAGTATGTTTTTAACCTGTGGAATTCCATCATGAAGACCATTTCTATCCTTGAAGGCTGTTCTAATTTTGCATCAGTTTTTACAACTAAAATCTTGGGTTTGACATACTATACAAATACAAATAACTTCTTACATGATAAGTATTTGAAAAGTAAAAAACAGTAATAAGCAATAATAAGCAGAGAGGTGTCATTGAACATGAATAATAAAACATTTAATGACATCATTTTGCTTTTGATATTCTGAAATCACATTTAAATATGTTTATTTTATTTTATTTTATTTTATTTTTTTTGCGGAAGCGGGATTGAACTCAGGCCCTTGTGCCTGCCAGAGAAGCGCTTATTCCGCTGAGCCATCTCACCCGCCCCTTAAATATGTTTATTTTAAACTGCTTTAAGAGGGGTTGGGGAGATAGCTCAACGGATTAAGCACCAGCCTGGCAAGTGAAAGGGCCTGAGTTTGATCCCTGGTACTGCAATGAATGAATGAATGAATGAATGAATGAATGAATAAATAAATAAATAAATAAATAAATGGATACACAGGGCTGGCCAGATAGCTCAGCAGATTGAAGTGCCTAATTAGGTAGGCACAGTGACACCGGATTTGATCCTGGTGTGCCCTGCAGGCCCTGCCCCCAGGGTGTGCTGAGGTGGCGATTAAAACTGAATGGGGTGGTACATGCCTGTAATCCCAGTGCTTGGGAGGCTGAAAACAGGAGTGTCACTATGAGTCTGATCTGTGTAGTGAGACCCTGTAGGCCCTGTACTAAATACATTAAAAAATAAATTCCAGAAATAATCAAGATATCTCTAGGAATAACAAGTCAAAAGAAAAATATTGTACTATTGTCATATAATATAGTTATTAATAATTACTACTGTACAAAAGAAAATATCTTAAATTCAGGTATTGTTTTAAGTATTTAATTATTTTAAATGAACTGAATTATTATTTACTTAACACAAAAACCTGAAGGTATTGCTTCAATTTAATTTGTGTAAACTAACTTATAATAATATTACAATATTTAATGTCTGTACATTTACTTACGTATTTATTTTGTTTGAGATAGATTCTTGCTATATATATAGTTGTAGCTGATCCTGAACTCACTGTGTATCCCAGGCTGGCCTCTATCTAACTCATGGCAGTCCTCTTGCCTCAGCCTCTGGAGTGCTAGGATTACGGGTGTCCACCACCATGCCAGGGCAATGTCTGTGTTTTTTTTGGGGGGGGGGCTGGCCTGAGGGTGGGGCTGGAATGGTATGTGGGGCCAAGGATTGAACCCTAGTCCCCTGTGTCTACCTAAGTTTTGCCTAAGCAGGCACTTTAGACCACTGAGCTATCTTGCCAGCCCTGTCTGTGGTTTTTAAGCCAGTTTTCTGCTTAGTATTTTAATTGCTCATTGTTATGTTTTTCAAAAGAGAAACAATGAATTATTTTCAGTAATTTTGAGATATTTCCTTATTCTCTTTACTTTCTGAAACTACATTATGTTTTGATGATTAATCTAGTTTAAAATAGAATTCAAACTTAACATTCACCCTGTAATTTTTTAAAATGAGATTTGTATTTGATACTTAAACCTTATTCAAAGCAAGCTGCATTATATGCCCTCAGGGAAACTTACATTTTTAATATACAGAATATGTTTGTGGTTATTTCATTAATCACAGACAGTATGTGCCAAAATGCTGGAGAATTTAATATCTGCTTTCTAACTAATCCCTATAATATTTAATGATTTCCATTACTCATCCATACATAGCCTTTCTGCTACCTGAGTTCTGCAACTTATTGAATGCAAGGTCAGCCAATAAGATTTTCTAGCTCTTCTATTTGTTTATGTTTTTAAATTTTTGTGGAAAAGGATAGTTAATTGAGAAACTATTCAGGAAAATTTTTCGTAATGATTTCATCTTTGTCACTCCACCAAGATGTGAAATCCTAGTTTTTATATTAACCATTTAGTATTACCTAATGGTCTTATTTCTGCAGTTCATAGCAAAACTGCTTTGATCTGAAACTTTCCTAGACATAAAATTTGATTTGAAATGTTCCTAGACATCTTATATTCTTCATGGTTTCTGATAAAGTGCCTTCTAGAAAAACTGATGAAGACAGTGACATTTAAGAAGCAAATTAGAGCAGAGTTGCAGAGAGAAGAGAAAAACAGAGTGAGTGTCCCTATTGAATGGAGATTGTTGACTAGCTTTCTCTGTATCCCTAGGATGCTGTAGTTTGAAAGTAGACCAGTATTAATTAGCCTGATAAAATTGTTAGGAAAGCTAAACAAATTAAGGTTTTAGTCAGAAACTTTATTTTTTTTTTATTTTTTATTTTTGTATACTGAAAGTCATTCAATTTTAATTTCTGCTAACCACAGCACAACAGAAATGATCAGTATTAAAACGGGGAGAAACAAACAACAGAGATGTACTGTGGAGGAGTCCCGTGCTCAGGTCTGCTCACCCACGGAGACGAGGTGGCTGTAGATCTCCAGCATCACGTCTCTGTACAGGGTCCCCTGGGCGGGGCCCATGTGCCACCACTCCTCCTGGCTGAGCTCCATGGTCACGTCCTCCAAAGCCACTGACATCAAGGCTGTGCTCATGTTCTGCTGCTCTTAGCACAGGGCGGAGAACTGTGAAGGGGGCGGCCCAGAAAAACATCAGGGTCAGGAGATCTGCCTGCCTCACCGCGCCCACAATTACTTCCTCCATTCTCACCAAGTAATCTGGGGGGCCCGACCACCTAAGAAAGAGACTTTCAGGCCTTGCTAATCTCAGAGCTCGCCCAAACTCTCAATTATAAGATATCCAGGGGCTGGAGAGGTAGATCAGTAGGATAAGTATTATACTAAGATCTTAAGGTAGATTATTATATATATTGGATCCATTGTTAATGTAGGAAAGGAATTTACTATGTATGTGTTATAAGTTTTTCTTGTACTTAGAAGGGTGTTTGCCAAAAAAAAAAAAAGCAGGGGCTGGGGAGATGGCTAAGTAGAATAAGCACTTCCCTGGCAAGCACAAGGGCCTGAGTTCAATCCCCAGTTCCACAAAAAACAAAACAAACAAAAAAAACCCAAGAAAAATAAAGAAGGGGTGCTTAGTTTTCAAAAAGTCAAAATGAAAGTAATAATAAAACATATTAATAGTTTCCTCTAAATTATAGAAAGCACATATGTTTATTCATGCAGACCTAAGTATACTTCAAAAATAAGATATTTCTGTGAATTTAACAAAAGCTTTTGTAATAAAAGTAATGCTTCATTTTTAATGTCATAGCAACCAATTTGGTTAGTGATAAAGACATTTAATTGTATTATTTAAGTGAAATATACTTCAATTTGTCCAGTTATTTTCTGTTCCAAAGATAAGTTTGAAATGGTTTAATGTAGGGGGCCGGGGAGATGGCTCAGTGGAATAAGCACTTCCCTGGCAAGCGCAAGGGCCTGATTTCAATCCCTGGTTCTGCCAAAAAAAAAAAAAAAAAAGAAATGGTTTAATGATTATCTTTCAAATAGATTTTCATTAGTCAGAAACCAAGAAATATTTAATTTGATTTAGTATCCAGACTATCATTATGTGACTGTCATTGTATTAAATAATAGCTAATTCTTTTTTAATTTTTAGTATATTGCAATACTTTTGAGTAGAAATTACATATATAGTTGTTTAATATTAAGCACAGAATTGCCACATTTTAAATGCCTGTTATCCACTGGGAATTTTCATTCTTATAATTAGTATACAAACTTTATGAGACTATTGCTTTTGTTTGATATTTATATTACTCTGTGAGCTTATAACAATGCCTGTCATGTAGCAGTATGGGAAAGAATATTTGATGAAGAACTAAACACATAAATTGAAAAAAAAAAACGCTTTTCTTGACAAGTACAGATAACTGGTGCAAAGTCATTAAAGACTTGAGTGTCTGAAATTTGTAATTTTAGTCTATCATTCCCCTTTGTGTTTTCATTACTTGGAATTCACATATTAGATTAGTTAGGATAAATTTGGTTATGCTTTGCTGGTAAAGTTACCCTGAAATCCCAATTATTCAACTCAACAAGTGTTTATTTTCTTTACATTATAATCTCTGAAGCACAGATGCAGGGAGCTCTACTCTACAGTGTCTCTTGGGCCAGGCTGTTTGATACGGTCATGTCAACATGAGGAGGTAAAGGAAGAAAAAGAAGGGGAATTCATGACCTCGCTCCTGTGGTTTAGTTTAAAAGAGACTCAGATTGTCTATGCATTCAGCATTTTAACTCCAAAAGATACTCAAGAGAAGTGAAACATTGTAAGCCCCACATGGAAAAGAAACCAGTTGGGAGTTGAAGAATCTCATACTATCTTGGCTACAGCTTTACTCTTTTTGCAATCTTTTTTTCAGGATAAGAGTTACGGAATCACAGTTTCTTTGAATAGGTTTTACACACACATATATTGTGAGGATGTGCCAAAGTCAATACATTGGGATTATTTTCTAAACTTATTGGAATGAAGACTTTGCTTTTTTGTAGACCATATGTCAGACATAGAATTCTGAAGAACACTTCAGTGAAACACTATTTTGATTATATAAATTGAATAAATGTCAGAATGTGTTATAGAGTGAAGAGACCCACCCTCTTCAGCATGTAGTATATCATAGATACCTCCTCTTTGGGTTTGTGAGGGTACATGTAAATAAGAAAATGATATATCATCTACTTTATTTATTTCCCATTTTGTGTATTTAGTACAGGATCTCACTATGCAGATGGGACTCATAGTGATCCTCCTGTTTTCAGCTGCCCCAGCGATGGGATTACTTGTTAGCTGGCTCAGTGCACCCCAGGGGCAGTGCCAGTGCACATGTGGAATTAAGCCCTGATCCGTGCATTTGCCAGAGCAGGTGCTCAGTCTGATGAGCTATCTTGTCAGCCCATCATTTACTTTAAAATGGGTCTACAGTTCCCAGTGACTCAGACTCAAAGGCATAGTTGAGAACTTGAAAATAAAATGGAAAAAGAAATGCCTAAATTTAACTGATTATTTGACTAATTTCTTCAAGGACAGTGCACTAAAATAAAAACACTTAATTGAATTAGTTCTAATTTGATCCTCAGTGGCACATTTTTTGTTTCTTAATCCAGAGTAGATTATACATAGTGAATTAGAATGGGCTGCAGATGCCTGCCCCTTTCTCCTTGGGGATTTGTACTGGGACAGGTGGGGAAGTGCACAGCTCAGCAATAAGGAACAAGTAGTGATTACAGAAAGTCAAACAGATGAGCAACGACCATTATTTTCAATAGAAGAAAGTATCTCCATTACTCAGTTACTCAAATAAGCCAAATATAAGTAAATTTCTCCTAACATATTTGTTTTAAAAAAAGTTAAGAATTGTGCCAGATATTTTAATTGATTATCAGACCAAAACCTGAAAGTAAGAGTCTGTTTCATTCCATAAGTTAGAAAGTTCAGACTGTGAGCATTTCTGGCTATATACACTTTTCAAGCAACATTAAATTAGAAAACAAGTGCAGAATGATCCCTTGAACTTTTAGAACAGAATCTGTCACTTGAACTTTTATTTCTTATTTTTCTAATATAATTACAAATATATTAAAATTATGTATGACATTTTATGTAATTTAAATCATTTTTCATATAATTTAAATGCAAATTTATAGTTTAAAACATAGATAGATAGATGATAGATAGATAGATATTTAGATAGAAAGAAATATTATAGTTCAATGTGGGATGATTTATAAAAAATGTTTCCTTCCCTGAATTTCAGAGCAAAAAAATCTTTATATTGATTGAAACAGCATAATTTATTCTCTAAGTTGGTTATATTTCAAACATAGAATTTTGTTATCATTTTAAGTGACCATGTATACACATCTAGTAATTTGTGGTTATAAGAATGAATTAATTACCTTATTAAACAGCTACATTTTATAAGTCTTAGCCCATTTAAAAGTAGATTTAAAAGTATTTCTATACTTCATGTATAATAATTGAGCTTTTGTGAACATTGATGCATTGTATTCTTTCTTTTCCATAATTCCAGAAAAGATAATAAAATACAAATGGCTCATTTGCAGTTGCAGACATTTTTAGCAAAAATTATAAAGGGACCATCCATACAGTCAGGTGTGCTTTTCAGCACATTCAGGGGGTACATTTTTTGATAAAGGCAAACGGCACCATGAAGCCAGCATTACCGCGACTTTCTGCACGCGTGTGCCATCTGCTGTCTGTACTTGTTATGGATCTGCTTGAGCTCTCCTCAGCAGAAGCCACAATACATCGCACAAGCTATGATGTGGTTGTTCAGTATGACTGACTTCTGTGACTTTTTCTGTGGGTGTTGATGTAAATTCTGTCTACATTTTTTTTTCTGATGTTCCCTCCTGCCACACTGAGTATAGAGTGTGACTATCTTGCAAGTGTGGCAAACGAGGGCCTTTAATTAATTTTCTTGAAATCTGTTAGTCTGAGGTTGAAACGCATTACAAATACTATACATTAGTCATTTTTTCTTGCTCTGTAGCATATTACCTTAGATGTCACATTCAGTGGATACATTCATTTTTATTTCATTATATTTTTTAACTGTTTCTCTCTTAAGGGATAACATACCTTTAACTTTCTAGATAATAAATCCTTGGTAATAAACTTTATTAGAAGTTTGACTGAACAGTAAATTTAGAATGACATAATAAGCAGTATACATGCTATCACAAAAATATAAATGGAGTTAAAATTTTTCATTTAATTGCTGCTATTTTTTTCTTAGTCTTGCTGGTAGGTGTCTCATTGTCATTTTTCTTTGCTTTTCCCTGTCAACAATTACATTGAAATATTTAATTTGCTTGATGTGTACATATTCCATCTAGTTAAATGTCTGTTCCTGTCTTTTGTCCATTTTTGACTTGGGTTATTTGTACTTCAGTGTGGAGTTTTGACAGTTCTTTATGTGTTCTTGATGAAGAGCAATCTTGAAATTATTCTTGATAGTAATTTAGTTTTAAAATTACATATGAAACACACTTTGTTCATTTTTAAAGGGTAGTTTACATAATGAATATTGTTTTTTTGTTTATTTGATTGTTATAGGAAAATAAAACAAGTTTTATTCATTGTGATAAACCCTGCAAAAGGGTTACTCTTTTTTCTTGTGTATTTAACCAAAGTCTCAATAAATTGATGTTTTACTTTGTTGTTGTTTTGATTTTGTTTCCTTTTTTTGAGACACTGTCTTACTATGTAGACAAGGTTTGAGACATGGTCCTACTATGTAGCCAAGGTTGATCACAAACTCGTGATAATCCTGCCTGGGTTTATAAGTGCTGGAATTACAGGTGTGTACCACTGCACCTGGGACCACTTATTTAATTTAAGCTTCTTATTTTAAGGTAAGTAATATGCTGCTGTAAGAAATAATACAGAAAAATCTCATTTAAGGTTTTTCTTTTTAATTTTTCTTTTACAAATATCAATGAGACAGTTTTAAGATACCTTGACAAGATGGATTTGATAAATGAATACATTGCAAACTGTTTTCATTTAAGTTTTTAAAGCCACCCCATAGAAAAATATTTTGGTACTAGGGACTGAACTCAGGACCTTACACATGCCAGGCAGGCACTTATGCTGCTAAGCTATCTCCCCTGCCCATGGCAAAATTAAAAAAGAATATAGCACAGTATCAGGATTATGACAGTGATGTCAGTATTATCAAGCCATAGAGCCCTCTGTCACCACAGGATTTTGTTGTTGCTTCTTGTAGCTGCACCCACCTGTCTGCCACCCTGTTCCTTCTCTAAGTTCTCTTTGCTACTTCTAAACTTTATAATTTTAATATTATTATGTAATGGAAGTATTTTTTTAACTGTATAATTATTTGGGGACTCATACAAACTATGAGTAGTCTGTTCTTTTTTAAAATTTTCTGACCAGTCTTTCATTGTATAGATGTACCATAGGTTTTGGTTTTCCCTTTGTTTTTAACCACTCACATACTAAAGGACAGCAGTTTTTTCCCATTTGGGCTATTATGAACCAACCTTCTACAAACTGTTATGTGCAGGTTTCTGTGTGAACTCAGTAATAAGTACGATTGTGTGTGACTGCTGCATCATTTTTCACTTTCACTAGTGATGTATGCGATGCAGTTTACAACTTTCTCTGCTTCCTCCATAGTGCCTGATGCTGCTGCAGTTTTTTCTTAGTTGATGGGTGTATAGTGCTGATATCCTATTGTTTTATTTTGCATTTCCTGGTTGACTATGTTGAACATACTTTTGTTTGTTATGGATATATTCTCTTTACTTAAATGTATGTTCATGTCTTTTATCCTTTTTGAGATAGATTATTTGCATTGTAGTGTTGAGTTTTTTTTTCCAAGCCAAACTGTATCCAGCTTTATTAAAGACACTTTTCATAAACATTTATGGTATTTCAGGCAGAACATGGGCTCACAATCATTAATAGTATAGAACAACTTTCAAACTCCCTTCTTGGATATACTGCCAAAAATCAGAAAGCCACTATAAAATCCAACATTTGAGGCTCTGAAATAGAGAAAGTATAGAGTGAGGATTAAACAACATTTAGCATGTTGTTTCATAAGTTTTCACAAGCTGACCCTGACTTTCAGGAAATGAAAATGGTAGAATGATCAATTTGAAGATCCACAATCTAGAAAAAAATCAATTATTCTTGTGTGACACCATCTCAACGTTACTGGCAAGTCCAGGTTGCCTGACACACTGGTAATATCACTTTTAGGAATCAGATCCCAATAGATCTCTGGGCTTAAGAGAGTTAAGGCTAAGATAATGGTAGAGGAAAGGAAAACATAAAATGAACTGGGAGCTGTACTGTACCACAGGCAAGCTTCTTCAGGGAATTCTGCTGAAGGGTTTCACGCTGGGCCTGCACTCTGCACCGATTCAGGGTCTGGAGGCCTGGGAAGTCTCACTCAGCCACAGGGCCTGCACTCTGGGTCGCGTCAGGATCTGGCAGCCCAGGTGCTCTCCCAGATCTTCACTGTGTTTCATCCTTCACCTGGATTTATCACCTTTATCATCCACTTCAGCCATTTTCTTGGGCACAGTGGTGATGGTGATGGGTCCCAAGCACTAGACAGGAGATGCAGCAGTATGCAGCTTTGGGGGCCCCAGAGGTCATCCTCGCTTCTTCTTTGCACTGCTCCTAGTGTTGAGTTTTGACCGTTCTTTATATGTCCTGGACACTGTAGAGTCCCTTGTCATTTGTAGAGTTTGCTAATATGTTCCCTTAGAATGTGGTTCATTTGTCATCCTTTCTATAGTGACTTTCTTAGAGAAAAATTTAGAATTCAATAAGGTTCACTTTGTCTATTAATTTTTTTATTTTGGCGGAACCGTGGATTGAAGTCATGCCCCTTCCACTTGCCTGGGAAGCGCTTATTTCAGTAAGCCATCTCCCCGACCCCCGTGTGAGGCATACTTTTGATATCAAATATTAGCACCCACTGCTTTAGCACCACTAAGTAAAAGTGCAACTTGTCCACTTGAGTTGCTTTTGCAACTTTATAAAATCAGTGGGGCATCTTTTTCTTGAAATGCTCATGACTTTGTTATACTTTTCTCTTGATGCAGTGTCTGTAGTTCTACTGGTACTACATAGCTATTTTTGTTTTTATGTTGCTTTTATTATAGGTGTAAAATGAACTTGAAATTGTGTAGGCTTATTCTTCCAAAAATATAAATTTTAAAATTGCTTCAGCTATTCTCGTTTATGTGACTTCCATTTATACTTTAGAATAATCTTGTTGGTAGTTAGAAAAAAATATGTGAGATTTTGTTAAGAATTGTATTAAATGTGTACAAATCTAGGAAAACTGACACCCTTATGCTGAACATTCATCTAATATAAGAACATCGCTGTAGATTTAACTCCTGGTAAATTTCTTTTTTTCTCTTTTTTTTAAATTAATTTTATTGAAAAACAAATAGCAATGAGACAGTTTCAAAATGTTTGTAGGACAGTTACAATAATTAATGCATTGCATATTGATGTCTTAATAGTAGTTATTAATAGCACAACATGCAGACATGATATCCTGTCCAAACACTATTAGTACAAATCTTTCTTCTCATTGAATTAAGAGAATGTAGCTATATATCTATCTTAATTATTTTGTATATGCAGATACAAAATGTCCTTCATTAATATCCTCTTTTATTGTTTAGTTTTGTCAGAGATGAGTATTTCATTACCATTTAAATATGGTAGGTGCATGATTTCACCAAAACAATCCAATATAGTTCAGTAGTCCACAATAGTAGTGGGTTATCCATAGAACTGGCAATGCCAGAAGTTGTTCACTTGAACCTTTCACAGATCAGTGTATTAATTTATCTTTACTTTTTGTACCTCAGTTTTGTATACTTTTCTGCAGGATGGTTAAGACCAAATTAAAGCAAGACCTATATATGTTTTTTCTTCACATTCGTAGGGATTTAAAGTTTAACATACTAACACTTAATCGAAAAATACCTGTTCCATGTTAGGTCATATAGTGAGCCTCAGTCATATAGTGAGGTTAAGCTCAATTTCCTATGTTATAGGGTAATGATATCATTAAACTTCTATTCTGGAGGGTTAGCAATTTAAGTTTGCAGACCAACAATAAGTAAAATGAAGGGCTACAAGGACAGCTAACATTTTAACCCTAGAAAGGTCAGTGAGGACTCAGGACATAGGAGCATGTGTACTATAAAATCCTGTAACTCAGTGATGTCCCAATTTTCTGATCAAGAAGATTATGGGGCCACAGAGGAAAGTGATTGACAATGTAGAGTGTGCCTAAGGAGAGTCACATGGAGAAAAAACATTCTTTCAGGCTTTCACAGAGAGCAAATTGGTCAAGCAATGCCTGTGACTCATCCACATGGCTGACACTGACAAAGGATCTGCAAATTGCAGTACAGGATTTCAGGGTAAATCCTGAGGGAATATGACAGGCATTCTCAGATACAAAAATTACATTTCCAGTAATTTTCTTTCTATGGATTTTTTAGTTTTTACAGTAAAGTCATGGGTCTATTAGACTTCTACTTGTTTTTTGAGTCATTGTAAAATACACTGAGATTCAGAAATATGACAAATGTTTAAATTTAAAAACCATTACAGTAAAAGACACACTGCGATTAACTGCCTTCAGAATGCTTCGCTTTCTTTGAACATGCATAGCCCATCTTTCCTGCCAGTTTCTGTATCAGTTCTGGAAGTACTCGTTCATCAGTGTTTTTAATTGTATGGTCCTGGCTGCCTCACTTTCCATAATCTATGCACAACGTTTACTTTTCATTGACATTGGGGAAAAGCCAAAAGTTGCATGGTGCCAGATATAGTAAATAATGTAGATAAGGACACATTTTGATGTTGTTACAAGGATGACATTTTGTTGCATTGATAAAATGACGGCAACACTCACTATGTTTCTTATCAGGGTTCATAAATAAGTAAAAGGACTTCCAGAACTAGTGCAGACAGTAGTGAGAATAATGGGCTAAGTTCAATTGAAGGGAGGGAGGTGCATTGTGGGGAGGAATTGCCAGCAATATATATTTATTGTAATACATTTTAGAAATATTTTCCATATATTTAATTCACCCTCTGTATATTCTTTTTCATTTTTATTATGATGCTTATTGCTGGCATGTAAAGATATAGTTGAATGTAATGTGTGTTCTGCCTTGTGAAACTCACTTATTTCTAATAGGCTTTATATTTTATTCTTGGTTATAGATTCTCTAGGATTTCCTATATAGACAAACATAATTTGCAAGTAATGACACCTTTATTTTTTCACTTTCTGTGCAACTTCAAGAATTATTTCCAGTAAGATTGAAAGTACCTAATTTTAGTAGGACTGTTTTCTCCACTAAGGAAAATGTTACTTATATATAATTTTATAAGTGATTTTTATCAGTCTAAAAGTTGTCTTTTTTCTACTTTTTTGAGATATTTTGTGAAAGCATGTGGATTTCAATCAAATGTGTGCACACTAATTGGTATGATTTTGTATTTTTTTAATATATTTAGCACAGGGTCTACAAGGTCTCACTATGTAGATCAGACTTGTGATCCTCTTGTTTTCAGCCTCCCAAGTGCTGAGATTACAGGCATGCAGAACAACACCTAGTCTCAATCGCCATCTCAGTGCGCCCTGGGGTGGGACCAGGATGGCAGGCAGGGGATCGAACCCTGGCCACTGAGTCCTGCCTAAGCAGGCGCTTTAGTCTGCCGAGCTATCTGGCCAACCTGATATGATTATGTATGTTGATGAAGCCAGCCTTGTAGCCTTTTTATGTTGGATAGCCAGCATCTGGCTTGTCTGGATTTCTTAAAAGGAAATTGTCTTGGGCCCCATGGAAAGTATGTTATATAGCTAATGTACAGAAGTAAATGAACTTCCTTTGTATTTATATTTTATAACATTTTAGCAATACTGTATATGTAATTATAACAATATCACGAGGAAATACAATTTAATGCATTTTATACTTCCTATATCACAACTACTAAAAACCTATTTTACATTTTATGAAATAACATATGCCCAAGTTTAATAATCAAATAAGAGCTACATGTTCAAATGTATTTTCTTACCAGTGTAAGAAACTAAACAAATAAGATCCAAAATGCATACTAGTTACTGTATGTTGCAAAGAAACTGTCCAAAAGGAAAGACAAACTATAATGGGAGGGAGTGGAAAGAAAAAAAAGAAGGAAAATAATATATAATATTTTTGGACAATATTTCCTGCCTATGCTCTGAGTAACTAGTCTGTTTTGAAACTCTTTATTTTTGTTTTAATTTCTGTTTTTTTTGTTTTTAAAATAAAAATGAAAACTAGCTATTGGTTATAATAAACATGAAGACAGGTGCATAGATGTGAAGATTGGTTGAGGCTCTGTTGCTGGTAATTGCTGCATTTTACGTGCCAATTTGCAATGCATATGTGATATCTAATATATAGAATTTCTATTTGACTATCTTATGGGTACCAGAGGCCGAGTTAGCATGGTACCTGTGGTGCTTTCTGTTGTCACTTGTGTAGTTCCCACTGAAGTGCTGCCATCAAATAATGAAAAATATCACCAAAAATCACATAATCATTTAAAAAATTTATGCTCCTGCTGGACCACATTACTGGTTTTCTGGGTCTACAAGTGGCTTATAAATGGACATAATTGTTTTAGACACTATATCTTTATTATGTAGAATTAATTTTATATGCAGACTATTTTCTAACTAATTTTAAGAATTTTTTATTTTCATGGACATTAGTGTGAGCACTCTTTTATAGCTTTTAAACATTTTTATTTATTTTGGTACTGTAAAATTATTGGAAATTATTCTCTTCTGTTCCGTAGAAAGATTGGATGGAATTTATGTTAACTACTATTTGAATGTTGAGGAGAATACTTCAGTTAACACATTGGAACCTAGGACATCTCTTCTTATTTTATTGAAGTACAAACAGCAATGAGACAGTTTCAAATCAAACTAGATTCAATAATTAATAAATTGCATATTGTTTTCATAGTGGTTTTTTTGTTGTACAGGGTGCATACATGATATTCTATTTACAAGCATTATTAGAACAGATACCTCTAATCAATGTTTTAAGAGAATATAGCTGTATACCTATCTTTATTTTAAAGTGGAATCAGTACAGTTTCAAGAATTAATACTCTTTACATTGTTATCTTCCTAGGGGTTATTCATAGCACAAGAAGCAGACAGGATATCCTGTCCAAACACTATCAGTGCAAATCTTTCTTTTCATAGAATTACTCAAAAGTACTGCATATTTATCCTAACTGTACTGTTTATACAAACACAAAACAATTTAACACAGTCCAGAAGTCCACAATATTAGTGGGTTATCTGAAAAAGTTGTTGACTAGAGCCATTTACAGTTCACCTTGTTATTATAGGCTTATTTTATATACTTCATTTTTATACTTTTCTGCTGGATAATTAATACTGAGATAAAGCCAGACCTATATAACAAAAAATGTAACTTTTGTATCTGATAAGGTCAGTTAAGTCCTTTCAGGGTTTATCCTATTACCCTGTACCTCACTTTGTAGCTCGTTTGTCAGTGTCAGCCATGTGGATGACTCACGGCCACTGCTTGACCAATTTGCTCTCTGTGAAAGCTTGTGAGAAAGGTTTCTCTCCATGTGACTCTCCTTAGGCACACTATAGATCATCGATTACATTCCCTTGTGGCTCCATAATCTCTTTGATCAGGAAAATTGGGGCACAACTGAGTTCCATGATGTTACAGTACAGGTTCTCCTATGTCCTGAGTCTTCACTGACCTTGAAAGGCTAGGGCCAAAATGTTGGCTGTTCTTGCAGCCCTTCTTTTTCTCCAAATTTTGATCAGAAAACTTAGGTTGTTAATCATCCAGAAGAGAAGCTGATTATACCCTGCAACATATGCAGTTCAGTTTACCCTGCCTGACTAAATTCTTTTTAGTTGTTGTTATGCCTTTCTATTTGTATTTCTTCATTTGATTTCTTATACTAGGGAGACTGCATGATATTTGCACTCCTGTTTATTTCATTTATGAGTATACATTCAACTGGCATCCACTTGCGTCAAGTTTATCATTCTTTATAGTTGAGTAATACTCCATTGTATAAAACTACTACAGTTTTTTCAACCATTCCTCATGTGACAGACATCTTGGTTGTTTCCAAGATTTTGCTATCACAAATTGTGCTGGTATAAATGTAAGCACACATATATCACTATGATATGATGTTTTCAGTTCCTTGGGGAAAATTCCAAGTAGAGGAATAGCCGGCTTGAAAGGGGTTTGCTGTCCTAGTTTTGCGAGGAGTCTCCAAACTGATCGCCACAATGGTTGCACCAGTCTACATTCCCACTAGCAGTGGACAAGGGATCCCTTTTCCCCACAACCTCTCCAATATTTGTCGTTGGTTGATTTCCTTATGATAGCCATTCTTTCTGGAGTAAGATGGTATATTAGTGTTGTTTTAACTTGCATTTCATGGAAGGCTAGAGCATTTTTTCATATATTTATTCGCATCTTTAATTTTGGCCTCTGAGAAGTATGTATTCATCTCAGATGCCCATTTCTGAATTGGATCTGTAAATTTGAGGGATTGTTATATCTTAGTTCTTTATATATTCTACACAGCAGACCTTTGTCTGATTGCTTATTAGTTAGGATTTTTTCAACATTCGTGGGTTTTCTTTTCACTTTGTTGACAATTTTTTTTTGACGTGCAGAAACTCAAGAAGAGTTGATCCCAGTTGTTGATTCTTTCAAGTGTTTCCCATGCCAATAAATGTTTGATCATGAACTCTTTGCCTATCCCTATGTCTTCAACAGTTTCTCCTACTTTCTCTTCCAGGAGATTGTGTGCTTCTGTTTTAATGTTTAGATCTTTAATCCATCTTGACTTTAGGTTAGTGCATGGTTATAGAGCTGGGTCAAGTTTTAGTTTTTGGCATGTAGAAAGCCAGTTTTGCCAGCACCATTTGTTAAAGAGGTTATCTTTCTTCCAGTAAGCATGTTTGGCCTCTGTGTTGAAGGTCAGGTGACTGAGTGTGTTCATAGAGACCTCTGCATCTTCTAATCTATTCCACTGATCCTCAGGTACATTTCTGTGCCAATACCATGATGATTTTATCACAGTAGATTTGCAGTATAATTTCAAATCAGGATTTGTGATGCCTCCTGCCTTGTCTTTGTTGGCCAAGATTGTCTTTGCTATTCTAGGACTCTTGTGGTTCCAAATAAATTTTAGGAACAATTTTTCTCGGTCTGAGGGGTATGTTGGTGGCACTTTGACAGGGATTGTGTTAAATCTGTACAACAATGTTGGGAGTATGGCCATCCTCACGATTTTGGTTCTTCCTATACAGGAGCAGGGAATATCTTTTGATTTTTTGAAATCCTCTACGATCTCTTTTCTCAGGGTACTGTAATTTTCCATGGTAAAATCTTTGACTTCTATGGTTAAGTGAATTCCAAGGTATTTCATTTTCCATGGTGCTATTGTAAAAGGTATTGTTTCTATAGCTTCCCTCTTAGTGTATTTGTTATCTGTGTAGAGGAATGCTATTGACTTTTGAATAATGACTTTGTATCCTGCTATGATACTGAATTTATGTATCAATGCTAGTAGCTTCTTTGTGGAGTTTTTTAGGTCTTCCAAGTAAAGTATCATGTCATCTGCAAACAGTAATAATTTAACTTCTTCTATACATATTCTTATTCATTTTATTTCTTCCTCTTTACTAATATCTGTTGCTAATGTATCCAAAACTATATTGAATAGGAGGGATGATAGAGAACATCCTTGTCTTGTACAAGATCTAAGAGTAAAAGATTTCAGTTTTTCCCCATTTAGAATTATATTATTTGTTTGGTTGTCATAGATGGCTTTTATCAAATTGAGGTAGAGGCCTTCTCTTCCAATTATCTGTAGGACTTTGAACATGAATGACTGTTGGACTTTGTAAAAATCTTTTTCTGCATCAATTGAGATGATCATGTGGTTTTTATATTTCAGTCTATTAATATAGTGTATTACATTTATAGATTTTTGAATATTGAGCCATCCTTGCTTTCCTGGGATGCATCCTACCTGGTCATGGTGTATGATCTTCTTGATGATTTACTGTAGTCTATTTGCTAGGATTTTATTGAGGATTTTTGCATTTATGTCCATGAAGGAGACTGGCCTATAGTTCTCTTTTTCAGTTGTGTCTTTTCCTGGTTTTGGAATCAGTGTAATACTTACTCCAGAAATGATTTTGAGAGGACTGCTTCCTTTTCAGTTTCATTGAAGAGTTTGAGAACTGTAGGGATTGTATCTTCTATAAATTTCTTGTAGCATTCAGCTGTGAATCCATCAAGAACTGGACTTTTCCTTGTTGGTAGGCTTTTTATTACGTTTCGTATTTCGTTAGATGTTACTGGGTTATTGAGAGTTGTTGTATCTTCTTAATTCAGTTTTGGTAATTTGTACCTTTCGAGGAATCTGTCCATTTCTTGTGTCTTCTATTCTGTGAGCTTCCAGATTTTTGAAGTAGCTGCTGATAATCTTCGTAATTTCCACTGGATCTGTGGATACCTCACCCTTTTCATTCCTTATTGCTTGTATTTGAATTTTTTTCTTTCCTCTTTTTGATGAGGTTAGCTAGTGGCTTATCGATTTTATTTAGTCTTTTAAAGATGCAGCTTTTTGATTCATTGATTAACTGTTTTCTTCATGTCAGCTCTAATCTTTATGATTTCTTCCCATCTTTGGGCTGTGGCTTTGATTTGCTCTTCCTTTTGTAGATGTCGGAGGTGCATCATTAGGGTGTTTATTTGTTCCTGTTCTGTTTTCCTAATATGTGAGTGCATAGATATGATTTTCCCTCTGAGAACTACTTTCATCACATCCCATAAATTCTGATATGTTGTGGTTGAATTTTCATTAAATTGTAGGTATTGTTGAATTTGTTGTTTAACTTCATCTGTAACCCACTGATTGCTGTATAGCGTGTTGTTTAATTTCCATGTATTTTTCTGAATTCTTTTATCATTTATTTCCAGGTTCATTGCACTGTTATCCAATAATATGCATAGGATAATTTCTGTTTCCTTGCATATACTTAAGCAACTATGGGTAAGCATGTGGTCTATTTTAAAAATGACCCGTATGCAACTGAAAAGAATATCTATTCACCTGTGGTTGGATGGAACACTCTGTATATAGTTCTGCTACTTCCTTGCTAATTTTTGGTCTGGTTGACCTATCTTTTTGAGATAAGGGTGTGTTAAGGTCTCCTGTTAATATTGTGGTCTTGGATATTAGATTTTTCATGTCCATGAAGATTTGTCTTACATAGTTGGGTGCTCCTGTGTTTAGTTTATAGATATTTATGAGTGCCAACTCTTTGTCTTGGATTTTTCCCCTAACCAATATATAGTGGCCTTCTTTGTGTCGTTTGATCCTTCTTGGTTTGAAGTTGAGACTGTCTGAGAACAGAATTGCTACTTCTGCTTTTGTCTGAGGTGCTGGGGCATGTAGTATTGTTTTCCATTCTTTGACTTTAAGCCTATGCATTTTTTTTGAGTTAAGTGTGTTTTTTATATACAGCATATTGTTAGGTTTGTTTTTTAATCCACTGTGCCAGTCTATTTCTCTTAATTGGTGAATTGAGTCCATTTAGATTGATGGCTATAATTGAAATGTTCTGACATGATTGTCATGTTATTTATCTGCTTTTGTTTACTCATTTTTGTCCTGTGTTTAATTGTTTGTGCTGTTTATTGGGTTCCTTCTGTTCTCATTTATGGAGTTCTAGTCATTGTGGTCCTTCTCTGGAACATCTTTCAGTAGCCTGTGTAGGATGGCTTTGTCATCATGAAATTCTTTAGTTGTTCTTTGTCGTGGAAGTATTTCACTTCTCCATCAAATTTGAAAGAGTTCTTCAGGGTATGGTAGTGTGGGCTGGAATTTTTCATAGAGGATTTGAAGAACTCTGCTCCATGTTCTCCTTGCCTTCATGTTTTGTGAAGAGATGTCAGTTGTAATTCTGATGGGTTTTCCTTTGAATATGCTCTGTTTCTTTTCTCTAGCAGCCTTCAGTATCTTATTCTTGTGTTGGATTTCTGGGATGTTGACTATTATACGTCTTGGTGTGTTTTTAGTTGATTTGAAGTTATTTGGCATTCTGTATACTTTGATTACTTGAATATTAGATTGTTCCTCATATTTGGCTAGTTTTCTGCTATTACTTCTGCCCATATTCTTTTTATTTCATTTGTATTGACTTCTTTGTTATTAATGCCTATTAATCTCCCATTGCTCATCTTAGCATGATCTTGCAGGTGATGAATTATTTTTTCCTGCATCCTCATTATTTTCAAGAGATCCTTTCTCACCTTTTCACTAGCTGCACCAGCGTCTTCAAGATCTGAATCTCTGTGTTCACTTTCACTCAAACGGTTTAGTTAGACTCATGATTGATATTTTATGATCTTCTATATCTCTTTGACTCTGTTTCCTGCGATCTGTTTCTTTCCTGAATTGCTCATTCAAGGAATCCTTTTTGCTGCTGCCCTTCTGGCACAACTGTGAGCCTGTGGTTTGCCTCTGTTGTGCCCCTGGCCCAGGGAGCACCGTGGAGTGCTGACGCTCTCCCACACACTCAGTGGGCCGTGCTGGGCTAGATCAGGGGCCGAAAGAGTCACAAAAATTCTCACTTGCTCTGTGCGCTTGGAGGTAGGGGATCTGGATGGTGCACTGTTTGGGGTCTCCCACACACTCACCGGGCCGGGCTTGGATGGATCAGGTGCTAGAAATGTCACAAAGGTTCTCACTCACTTGGCAGAACTGGGGGCAGGGACTCTGGCAATTTGCAGGGCAGGCCGGGCTGGAGTGCATCGTCCGAAAGAGTTTCAGAAAATCTCGCTCTCTCGGAGGTCTTGGGGCTGGGGGCTCAGGATGGCGCCGCTCCTGAGAAGCCGAATGTTCTCCCACACACTTGCCAGGCTCGGGTGGATCAGAGGACAGAAGAGTCACAAAATTTCTCACTCGCTTGGCGGGCTTGGGGGCAGGACATTTCTTTTTAAAGAATTTTTAAATTACTAACTCAATTTTATTGATGGTTATAATGTATTTGAATTACTTGTTTTTAATTTATATTTTTCAAGGAACTGATTCATTTAAAATTTTCAAATTTCTCTGTGAAGTTGTTCTCTGTGTTCTTTTATTATTGTTTAGTTATTTGAGTCCCACTGTGTTAGCCTGTTTAATTTATGATACTCATAATTACAGCATAGTTTTTAAATTAAAAAGCAACCTTTTATTTATTTATGTATTTGGCACAGGGTCTTGCTAGTTAGCTCAGACTTGTACTGCTCTTCCTTTCTCAGCCTCCTGAGCACTGGGATTGCAGCATGTGCCATCACTTCTGGTTTTGGTGGCTGACACAGTACACTCCAGGTTCTAGGGCCAGCACGGAATGTGGTACTGGGGATCAAACCTGGGTCTTTATGCTTGTTAAGCAGTTGTTTAGACTGCCCAGCTATCTTCCCAGTCCTTCATTTTCTTTAATTTTAGAGAGTCATCAATTATATTGTCTTTCCAGAAAATCGAGCTTTTTTAAAAGAATTTTTAAAGTAAAAAAATCCCCAAGTGACTTTCTATGTTGTTGTTTTAATTTTCTTGATTTTTACCACTGTCGTTTACATTTATTTATTTATTTAATGTATTCAGTAGAGGGCCCACAGGGTCTCACTATACAGTTCAGACTCATAGTGAGCCTTCCTGTTTTTCAGGTTCTCAAGCGCTGGAATTATAGGCACGTGCCACCATGCCCAGTCTCCTTTGCTGTCTTAGCAGGCCCTGTGGGCAGGGCTGGCATGGCAGACTGGAATTCAGCCCCCAGCTCCCGTGTCTGCCTAAGCCAGCACTTTAGTCCACTGCATTATCTGGCTGGCCCTTTGACTTTTTCTTTCTGTTTTTTTTTTTTTTTTTCCTGAATTCTTTCTTTTAGTACAGGGTATATAGGGTCTCACAACACAGATAGTGGTCTTCCTGTGTTTAGCCTCCCCATCATTGGAATTAGAGGTGCCCACCACCATGCCCAGTCTCAGTTAAAGTCTCAGGGTTCCCTGGGGTGGGGCCACCAGGGCATGCCAGGGATGGCATCCTGGTTCCTGGATCTGCCTAAACAGTGCTTTAGTGCACCGAACTATCTGGCCACATATGTTATCATGCTGTATTTTCTCTCTCTGTCTCTCTTCTTTTTTATTTGTACTCAGGACCTTGAGTCGAACTCAGGACCTTGTGCTTGGCAGACAGGCAATGTGCCACTGTGCTATAACACTGGATACTGGCTGTACTTACAATGTTTTTTCATTGATGTATCTTTCAATTTTACATGAAATTTTTCTTTTTAGATTATTGCGTATTTTACGCTCTTTTTGTTGTTGGTTTTTCATATGAATTTCAGTTCTGATACCGACCAAGATATGGTCTAACTTGTTGCATTTTTCTAAGACACTTGAATGTACATTCTGGTGTTGCATTAGTTGTGCTTAAATGTTGATTTGGTCCTGCTGTTGATGGCATTGTTAAATTCTTCTATATCTTTATTTTTTATGTAGTTGTTAAATTTTGAGAACTGAAGTCTGCAAGTGTAGTTGTAGTTTTGTCTGCTTTTTCTCTCAGTTT